>JXCR01144967.1:64516-115347 GCA_002079205.1 Phalaenopsis hybrid cultivar | reverse complement strand
TGGAACTCCCATTTTTGCAGGTACTAGTCTTCTTTCAAACTGGGAGGTCGTATGTTAGTCATGAGGGCTAGATTGGGAGCTGCATAAGTTGTGAATCACATAGACCTTAGTTGGTCACACAAATCATAATGGTGAGCTGTGATGATGTCCATAGGCCGTGGGGTCGGAGTTGGGAGTTGCAAGAGCTGCGAACAATGTAGGTCGTAGTTGATCATATTGGACACAATGGTGAGTTGTTTGACGCTCGTAAACCGCAGTGATTAGAGTCAAGAGTTGCATGAGTTTAAGGCCCATGTAGACCTTAGTTGATGACATAGGNAACCTAAAACACTAAGCAGCTTGCAACTACTTTTTGATAATTTTTTTTGGCATAGTTGTCTTGTGACCAAAAATGGTTCCAAATAACTTGCATTGTTTTTGACTAAATTTGCTTCAAACTAATGTGTGTCGGAATGTCTTTGGCAGTAGAGTAATGAATTAAAATCTTAATGTTGAATGTAAACCCCAGCACACACTCAAGTATTTAAAGAGAAGGAAGAAGTATGAGACACTTCAATTTTTACATGAAAAACTCTAAAAAGGGGAAAAAAACTACGAATAGTGAGTATATATGTCCACTCTTCTCCCAAATTGAAGAACATGGAGTTATAAAAAAGATCATTGCAAATATATAACATTGGTTCATCGTTAATAGTCATAGGCTGACAGTAATGAATGTAGTTCTCACTGATAGTAGGTTGCAAGTGCTGTAGTTGATTACTATGATAACAGTAGTTCGTCGTGAATGTTGTAGATGATGAGCGTAACGCTAGCTTGTCATATAGGTTATAATTGAAAGTCATGATAGTAGCTGGCCTTTTGGATCACATATGGTTACTTCAAAAAGCATTGTTTGGTCATAAATGTCATAATAGGAAGGAGCTGTGAGCCACGTAGGTCATAGTTGATCACATGGACCATAGTGGTGATTTGCGATGACGTCCATAGGCCGCAGGGGCCAGAGTCTGGATTTGCACTAGCTGTGAGCAATGTTGGCAGTGGTTGGCCATGTATGACATAGTTGTGAGCTATGACAAAGTTTGTTGGTATCGAGAGCTAAGTCAGGAGCTACAAGATTACTGAACCACTTAAGGCATAGTGGTGATCTGTGAACATGTCCATGGGCCACGAGGCAGGAGCGGAAGCTACATGAGCTATGAACCACATTGGTCATAGTTTGTCATGTAGGATGTAGTGGTGAACTTTGATGATGTGTGTAGTTGGTGGGGATTGGAGTCAGAAGCTACATGAGCTGTGAACCACGTAGGTCATAGTTGGTCACATAAGCTATAACAGTGAGTTGTGATGATGTCCATAGGCAACAGAGGTAGAAGTCAGAAGCTTCACGAGCTGTGGACCACACAGGCCATAGCGGTGAGCTGTGATTACGACAGTAGATTGCAGGGTCCAGAGTTCGGAATTGCATTAGTTGTGCACCATGTAGGTTATAGCTGGTCACATTGGTCATAGCGGTAAGCTGTCATGACATCCGTAGAACATAGAGGCTAGAGCTGGGGGCTGCATGAGTTGTGGCCACAAAGTCGTTGTTGGTCATGTATGTTGTAGTAGTGAGTTTTAATGATATATGTAGGTTGCAGGGCCGAAGTCGGAAGTTGCACAGAGGGATACTTAAGATTTTGGAGAAAGCATCATCTTTGGGTGTGTATTGTTATGTTATTTTAGTTGAACTTTAAGTGGGGTGCATTGTTACTATATAATTTACACTGAGTTTTAACAGTGCATGTTATGAATTAACATGAAACTTTGCTACATAGAGCAAGTGAGGTCGCTAATGGTTGATAATGGACGTGAATGGAGGCTATTAGAGGTGGCGACGACTAGTGGTACCAGAGGTAGCGACGATCANATTTACACTGAGTTTTAACAGTGCATGTTATGAATTAACATGAAACTTTGCTACATAGAGCAAGTGAGGTCGTTAATGGTTGATGATGGACGTGAATGGAGGCTATTAGAGGTGGCGACGACTAGTGGTACCAGAGGTAGCGATGATCGAAGTTGACCAAGGCAGTGGCAATTAGAGTTGGCCAAAGGGTGGCAGTGGTAGAAGTTGGCAGAGGGAGATGGCCAGAGTTGGCCAAAGTTGGCGGTGGCAGGAGTTGACTTGAGGTGAAGGTGGCAGTTGTCAAAGGTGGCAATGATGACAACCATAGTTAATGAGCGGCGTTGGTCGGTCACTGCAGAAGCGGAAGTGTTGATAGTGGCCTGTTGTTGTAGGTACATGAGGCCAACGGGAGGGAATTGGTGGCCCGAAGTGATGGCAACAACCATAATTGGTATGATCTATGGTGCAAGATGTTGGGTTGGAACTCCCATTTTTGCAGGTACTAGTCTTCTTTCAAACTGGGAGGTCGTATGTTAGTCATGAGGGCTAGATTGGGAGCTGCATAAGTTGTGAATCACATAGACCTTAGTTGGTCACACAAATCATAATGATGAGCTGTGATGATGTCCATAGGCCGTGGGGTCGGAGTTGGAAGTTGCATTAGCTGCAAACAATGTAGGTCGTAGTTGATCATGTTGGACACAATGGTGAGTTGTTTGACGCTCGTAAACCGCAGTGATCAGAGTCAAGAGTTGCATGAGTTTAAGACCCATGTAGACCTTAGTTGATGACATAGACTGTAGTGGTAAGTTATGATGAGTTTGTAGGCCGTGTAGACCGGAGTAAGGAGCTGCATGAGCTGGCTGTGGCAGTTGAAAGCGGTGATGGCTGGAGTTGGCCGGAGGTGGTAATGATTAGAGGCAACATAAAGCAACCGGAGTTGGCCGGAGGCTGTCGGAAGCGGTGGAGACCGTAGTTGGTCGAAGGCAACGACGACCAAAGGCGGTGGCAGCTGAAGTTGGCCAGATGCGGTGGCTGTAAGAAGTAGCAATGGAGGCAGCTGACGTTGGGCGACTCTCCAGTGTAGAATACTGGGATGCAGCTTCCTCTTATGCCGACTCTGGNGAAGCGGTGGAGACCGTAGTTGGTCGAAGGCAACGACGACCAAAGGCGGTGGCAGCTGAAGTTGGCCAGATGTGGTGGCTGTAAGAAGTAGCAATGGAGGCAGTTGACGTTGGGCGACTCTCCAGTGTAGAATACTGGGATGCAGCTTCCTCTTATGCCGACTCTGATCTTCCTCTTACCCGTGATCTAGTTTCTTTCTCATAAGGTGGGTAGTACTCTACTTGTAGAGTAGAGGTTACAAATAAGGAAATAATCAAAACTACTATTGATTTGAAGGTCCGAAGAGATCCCTTTGATCAAACAGTGTTTGGCTGATATTTAAATGTCTTAATGATGTCAGAATTTAGTGATATTGAGCTCATTGGATTCTTCTTATTGAGATGCTCTATTCGACTATAAGTTTTTCATATTCATAATATGTTTGACCTTCAAATTATGACCGANGATATTGAGCTCATTGGATTCTTCTTATTGAGATGCTCCATTCGACTATAAGTTTGTCATATTCAGAATATGATTGACCTTCAAATTATGACTGAACGCTTTCAATTTCATCATTTTAAAATTTAAAAAGTGAGATGCAGATAAACATTTTCATGTATAAGGTGAACTGTATATAAAAATTGAAGTGGTTTAGATATGTAAATACATAAAAATTGAGTGGTATGTATGTAAATTTTCCCAAAAAAAAAGGCTTGTTCAACAATATGTGGTTAATTATCAAGTCTACTTCAGTTAATTAATTGGACACATCACTAGGGCTCTAATCGAGTCGAGTTGAATCGAGCGTATCCATGTTTGAACTTGACTTGGTACAATTATAAGTACATTCAGATTTGAGCTTATTTCGAGCTTTTACATATTGTTCAAACTTGACTTGCTTAAATTTTTCGATGTTGGAACTTGATTTGTATTTGATTTGTTTATGACAAGTGAACTAATATTTAAACGAGCTAATAAACGAGTAAAAAAATCGAACAAGTATCTTGATTTTAATATAATAATATAATAAAATAATTTTATAAATTTAAATAAATAAATAAATGAAAAAAATCATATAAACGAATGAACCAACATATATGCTGTCATCCAGGGTCTATACTAGATATGTTCTCACAAAAATAAATTTTAAAATAGAGAAAAAAATATTGAAGCACTAAATAAAAAAATCTAAATGAGACGTATTACGGAGTAACAAAAAATGCAAATCTGTTCATCAATTGTAGAAATAATTGAGAAAAATCAAATGCAGCCTCATTAAGCATAGAAAAATACATGTTTTTCATTTTCAGAATTTCATCTTGTTAAATTTAAAATAATTAATAGTTAGCAATAAAAATAATATACAATTAATAATTAATCTAAATCTTGATATCATAACAAATTACTAGTCAATGTATAATTAAGTAAATTTTAGCTTATAAATTTTTATTTAAAAAACATATCATTTATGATACGAGTTATATTAGAATTTAGTATCGTTTAATAAGTTACTTGTTGAATAACAAACGAGTTTGTTCGTGAACCTAAATAAACAAGTTCGATTATGTTCATGTTTAGTTCATTTAAAATTGGAGTATTTAAAAATTTTCAAGCGATTATTTATTAATTTGAATTAATATGATCGAGTCTTAATGAAATTAGTTCGAGATATTCATCAAGTGCGTTGCTTCATTTACGGGCCCTACATTCCTATACATCACCAACTTCATCATATCAGAGCTCAATCATAAGAAGAAAGAGGCACAAAGACCACTATGCCCTAATACGTCCGCCCATTGCATGGGGATGATTTCGTACTTTTGCCATTGGTCCATGTTCTTAATTCAGCGGAGCGGTGGCTTCAGTGGCAAGAGTCGTCGCTGCGGCCAAGCATCAAGCACCGAGGGATAGGGTAAGCAATTTCGAACATTAATTGGAATTTATTTGTAGTTTCGTTGCTGGTTGTTATGGTTTGTTTCGGTTACCGTCGTTAGGTTTCGTTATGTTGTTCAGGGAAAAGATGCGTGGTTTTCCACTTTGATTCTGTGTTAATTTTTCGATCTGGAGGTAGATGACTGATTCTGTGCTTTTCGGTCTTTTACATTTGGGAGACTGGCTGTATAGAATTTTCCTTTTTGGATGACAAAATGGAAGTTTACTGTGTCGCCTTTCTTCACGAAGAATTAAGAGATTGGGGCCTGGAAATGCTTAAATTAGTCCGAATGAAAACTNAGTTCATTTAAAATTCGAGTATTTAAAATTTTTCAAACTTGATTATTTATTAATTTGAATTAACACGATCGAGCCTTAATGAAATTAGTTCGACATATTCATCAAATGCATTGCTTCATTTATAATCCTACATTACTATACATCACAAACTGCATCATATCAGAGCTCAACCATAAGAAGAAAGAAGCACAAAGACCACTATGCCCTAGTACGTCCGGGCATTGGCTAGGGATGATTTCGTACTTTTGCCATTGGTCCATGTTCTTAATTCGGCGGAGCGGTGGCTTCAGTGGCAGTAGTCGTCGCTGCGGCCAAGCAGCAAGCACCGAGGGTTAGGGTAAGCAATTTCGAACATTAATTGGAATTTATTTGTAGTTTCGTTGCTGGTTGTTAAGGTTTGTTTCGGTTACCGTCGTTAGGTTTCATCATGTTGTTCGGGGAAAAGATGCGTCGTTTTCCACTTTGATTCTGTGTTAATTTTTCGATCTGGAGGTAGATGACTGATTCTGTCGTGTTCGGTCTTTTACATTTGGGAGACTGGCTGTATAATTGTAGGACACGAGTTAAGTCGGGTGAATTTTCCTTTTTGGGGGACAAAATGGAAGTTTTCTGTGTTGCCTGTCTTCACGAAGAATTAAGAGATTGGGGCCTGGAAATGCTAATTAGTTCGAATGAAAACCAATGATAAATTGCCGACACTGCATTTATTTAGAATTATAAACTACCATATTCAACATGAAATTCCTTTTGTTGATATTTCTGAACTAAATAGCAGATTATTTGTTTAATGGAAGTTAATTGTAAGTTGATCGTGCTCAATTAACCTCTGCTATGGATGCTATTATCCATGGGTGAATACTATAGTTGCTTGGTTATATATTCGATAAAAAAATCCTTGTTTTGCTCGTCAAATTATCATCGAAGAACATCTTTATAAAGTTTTTTTTTTTTACCAGGATAAATTAACTTGTGTTGTTTTGATTGCTCATTGGCTAGAAGGGGCATTTACATACATTGCACCCAATTTTTTGTATTTACATATGCAACACGTAAACTTTGCTCTTGAACATTTATACCATCCAAAACATTTATATCACAACAAAAATACCATCATTTTAAACTTTAAAAAGTGATTACACCTTTTCATGCATAGATGAGGTGGTGTGCATGTAAAAATTGAAGTTTAGCTATTAGATATGCGGATACATAAGAATTGGAAGGTATGTATATAAATCTTCCTAGTTTGAAGTGAGTTGTTACCATGTACTATAGTCTAACATTTGCAATCAATTCATCAGAGAGATATTTGCTGTCATCTGCTGCCATCATAATTGCTGTTTCTTTCGCATGCTTAGGATCAAGGCATATTGGCTTCACCTATGAGTAACTTATAGTTAAAATGGTTAGTAAGCAAGCATATGTGTAGTTAGGACCAAAAAAACTAACCTTTTTGCTTGTAAATTTATCTGTTATATATCTTTTTCTCATCAAGCTTAAATATGTAAAACTTCAAACTGCCGAAAAATTATAGCTTGAAAATAGCTAGCATTTGAGTTTTACTGAAAGTTATTTATACATTGAGTGGATTTGAAAACACATCTATGACCGCAACAATGCCCTCCAATATATCTGGTTCCATATAACATGGAATGTGCATGATTAGTGTATTAAAACATGAGTGTTGAAACTAGAGCCTCTTGGATTAATACACCAGATGCCAACAGCCAGCCACGGTTTCATTTGTTTTTCATACACAAAACATGCATTTATTATATTAAAGGTATATTATCAATGATGCCACTTTGTAGTTCCCTAGAATTTATTATTTTGGAAAAAAAACTACGAGCACATATAACAATGCATCACGCATTTTATGCTATTTGCTACAGTAAGATATGATACTTCTTTTATTTATATAAAATACTAATGTTGTTTATTGTCATGAGTATTAGAATTTATCTTGGCATAGTGAAAATATACTAAAAAACATGTCAATTATGTTTTTGCAATGATTGTTACAAATTAAGAAAACTGAAACCAAAATTTTTAATGTGAGCAATAACAATTGATGAAAACTACTTGAAGGTGTTGAAGCTGATATTTAAATCTCTATGTAGCATAACCTTGTTTTTTGTGCTCATGAAAAGACCTTAGCAGGCAGATGGTGTATAATTAGTGTATTCAAATTAGTCAATTGGTGTTAACCAAGGCTTATTTGGAAACTTTGTGCTTATTAAAAATGTTTTTGAAAAAAAGAAAAGATTCACGGGAATTGATATTGAAAGGCAAACTGTATTGTTTTTCCAAGCAGTCAAAATTGATTTATTATCTTTTATTTATCCTTAAAAGTCTTTGACATGTATAAATAAAATTTGTTTCTAATTTGTAAAAATTGCTTGTGATTTCAATCAAATGAAATTTTAACCTTTTATTTAGAAAACAAATTACAACCAACCCTTGATTATTGTTGAATTCTAGCAATCATTAACATTGCCAAGTCATTCATGGGAACCTTTGTTGCTAATTGCAATAGAATTATTGGTGTAGGAGAAGTGGAAGCTATATCCCAACCCTTAATGCTATGGAGTTTTTTTATTCTAGCCATTGATCATTATTGATATTGACTTGAGGAGAATCTCGATTGTAAGCGAAGCGGACGCAAAAAACATTATTGTCATTGATTTTTGGAGAATCTCAGTTGTGAGATAAGCTGAGGCAAAGACCATTTATACCCCAACTCTTAACAATGTGGAGTTATTATCCCAACTTTATTTTCATCAGCTTTGATTTTGGGACATCACGAGTGTGGGAGAAGCATAAGTGGAGAAACTTTGTATTTTTATTTTGCATGTTCTTGTCCACATAGCACTACATTCTTGTCCGAAGCTAAAAGCCAAGAACTATCCAACGACTCCTAGAATGCTGACCAATTTGCGGTCCCATTAATCGGTTANGATTTGTAAATTTAGTTTGAATGTTTAGCCTTATTGATTATGTTTGTGCATTATATTGATTGCACCTTTTGTGTTTATGTTTATATTATTTGTGTTAATCTTATTTTACCATTAAAATGGTTATTAACTTGTGCAAAATAGCCGTTGTGATGCATTAATATTTATATATTTTTACATGTATAAAAGAATATAGAAATATGTTATATTTGTTGTTAATTCAGGTCTTTGCAATTAATTTATGATTGATATCGATCGTAAGTAAGAACCTAAAACACTAAGCAGCTTGCAACTACTTTTTGATAATTTTTTTTGGCATAGTTGTCTTGTGACCAAAATTTGTTCCAAATAACTTGCATTGTTTGTGACTAAATTTGCTTCAAACTAATGTGTGTCAGAATGTCTTTGGCAGTAGAGTAATAAATTAAAATCTTAATGTTGAATGTAAACCCCAGCACACACTCAAGTATTTAAAGAGAAGGAAGAAGTAGGAGACACTTCAATTTTTACATGAAAAACTCTAAAAAGGGAAAAAACTATGAATAGTGAGTATATATGTCCACTCTTCTCCCAAATTGAAGAATATGGAGTTATAAAAAAGATCATTGCAAATATATAACAGTGGTTCATCGTTAATAGTCATAGGCTGACAATAATGAATGTAGTTCTCACTGATAGTAGGATGCAAGTGTTGTAGTTGATTACTATGGTAGCAGTAGTCCGTCGTGAATGTTTTAAATGGTGGGCGTAGCGCTAGTTTGTCATATAGGTTGTAATTGAAAGCCATGGTAGTAGCTGACTTTTTGGATCACATATGGTTACTTCATAAGCATTGTTTGGTCATAGAGGTCATAATAGGAAGGGGCTGTGAGCCACGTAGGTCGTAGTTGATCACATGGACCATAGTGGTGATTTGCAATGACATCCATAGGCCGCAGGGGCCAAAGTATGGAGCTGCACTAGCTGTGAGCAATGTTGGCAGTGGTTGGCCATGTATGACATAGTCGTGAGCTATGACAATGTTTGTTGGTATCGAGAGCCTAAGTCAGGAGCTACAAGAGTAGTGAACCACGTAGGGCATAGTGGTGATATGTAAACATGCCCATGGGCCACGGAGCAAGAGCAGGAGCTGCATGAGCTATGGACCACGTTGGCCATAGTTTGTCATGTAGGATGTAGTGGTGAGCTTTGATGATGTGTGTAGGTGGTGGGGGTTGGAGTCAGAAGCTACATGAGCTGTGAACCACGTAAGCCATAGTTGATTACGTAAGCTATAGCGGTGAGTTGTAATGATGTCCATACGCAACAGAGGTAGGAGTCAGAAGCTTCACGAGCTGTGGACCACGCAAGCCATAGTGGTGAGCTATGATTACGACAGTAGACAACACGATTCAGAGTTCAGAGTTGCATTANCAAAAAAAAAAAAAAAAAAAAAAAAGCTTGGCAATAATATGTGGTTATCAGTTAATTAATTGGACCCATCACTAGGACTCTAATCGAGTTGAGTTGAATCGAGCGTATCCTTGTTTGAACTTGACTTGGTACAATTATAAGTTCATTTATACTTGAGCTTATGTCGAGCTTTTACATATTGTTCAAACTTGACTTGTTTAAATTTTCCGATGTTGGAACTTGATTTATATTTGATTTGTTTACGACAAGTGAATGAGTATTTAAACGAGCTAATAAACGAGTAAAAAAATCGAACAAGTATCTTGATTTTAATATAATAATATAATAAAATAATTTTATAAATTTAAATAAATAAACAATTAAAAAAATCATATAGACGAAGGAACCAACATATACGCTGTCATCGAGGGTCTATAATAGATATGTTCTCACGAAAATGAATTTTAAATTAGAGAAAAAAATATTGAAGCACTAACAAAAAAAAAATCTAAATGAGACGTATTAAAGAGTAATAAAAATGTAAATATGTTCATCAATTGTAGAAATAATTGAGAGAACTCAAATGCAGCCTCATTAAGCATAAAAAAAGTACATGTTTTTCACTTTCAGAATTTCATCTCGTTAATTTTAAAATAATTAATAGTTAACAATAAAAATAATATACAATCTAAATCTTGATAACATAACAAATTACTATTAAATGTATAATTAAATAAATTCTAGCTTATAAATTTTTATTTAAAAAATATATCATATATGATACGAGTAGGGCTGTCAAAACTGCTCATTGTTCGCGAACAGCTCGTGTTCGGCTCGGTAAGAAGCTCGTGTTCGACTCATTAATTTTGTTCGATAAGTTAACGAGCCGAACACGAACTAAGATGTGTTTGTTCGTGTTCGGCTCGTTTTGGCTCGAAATACTACTCATCAAGTATATATATATATATATATATATTAAGTAGTATTTAAAAAAAATCTAATTGACTACATGACTACAAAGATTTATAATCAATTAAAATATTGATTAAGAAAAGACAATAAACTTATTAAATTAGATTCAAATGATGTTTTAATATAAATAATAATTTTTAAATCTTACTCAAACCCTTATTGTCTTAATGGCTACATGATTAGGGTTGTTAAAAGGACTCTTTGTTCGTGAACAGCTCGTGTTCGGCTCGTTTATATAAACACAATTTTTTAGCTCGAAATATAAACGAGCTCGTTTACACCCCCAGATACGAGCTATATTAGAATTTAGTATATTTTAATAAGTTACTTGCTGAATAACAAACGAACTTGTTCGTGAGCCTAATTGAACAAGTTCGATTATATTCATGTTTAGTTCATTTAAAATTCGAGTATTTAAAATTTTTCAAACTTGATTATTTATTAATTTGAATTAACACGATCGAATCTTAATGAAATTAGTTCGACATATTCATCAAATGCATTGCTTCATTTATAACCCTACATTACTATACATCACAAACTGCATCATATCAGAGCTCAATCATAAGAAGAAAGAAGCACAAAGACCACTATGCCCTAATACTTCCGGCCATTGGCTAGGGATGATTTCGTACTTTTGCCATTGGTCCATGTTCTTAATTCGGCGGAGCGGTGGCTTCCGTAGCATTAGTCGTCGCTGCGGCCAAGCATCCAGCACAGAGGGTTAGGGTAAGCAATTTCGAACATTAATTGGTATTTATTTGTAGTTTCGTTGTTTGTTGTTATGGTTTGTTTCGGTTACCGTCGTTAGGTTTCATCATGTTGTTCAGGGAAAAGATGCGTCGTTTTCCTTTTTGATTCTGTGTTAATTTTTCGATCTGGAGGTAGATGACTGATTCTGTCGTGTTCGGTCTTTTACATTTGGGAGACTGGTTGTATAATTGGAGGACACGAGTTAAGGGGTGAATTTTCCTTTTGGGTGGACAAAATGGAAGTTTTCTGTGTCGCCTTTCTTCACGAAGAATTAAGAGTTTGGAGCCTGGAAATGCTTAAATTAGTTCGAATGAAAATCAATGATAAATTGCCGACCCTGCATTTATTTAGAATTATAAACTACCATATTCAACATGAAATTCCTTTTGTTGATATTTCTGAACTAAATAGCACATTATTTGTTTAATGGAAATTAATTATAAGTTGATCGTGCTCAATTAACCTCTGCTATGGATGCTATTATCCATAGGTGAATACTATAGTTGCTTGGTTATATATCCGATAAAAAAATCCTTGTTTTGCTCGTCAAATTATCATCGAAGAACATCTTCATAAAGTTTTTTTTTTAACCAGGATAAATTAACTAGTGTTTTTTTGATTGCTCATTGGTTAGAAGGGGCATTTACATACATTGCACCCAATTTTTTGTATTTACATATGCAACACGTAAACTTTGCTCTTGAACATTTATACCATCCAAAACATTTATATCACAACAAAAATACCATCATTTTAAACTTTAAAAAGTGATTACACCTTTTCATGCATAGATGAGGTGGTGTGCATGTAAAAACTGAAGTTTAGGTATTAGATATGCGGATACATAAGAATTGGAAGGTATGTATATAAATCTCCCTAGTTTGAAGTGAGTTATTACCGTGTACTTTAGTCTAACATTTGCAATCAATTCATCAGAGAGATATTTGCTGTCATCTGCTGCCATCATAATTGCTGTTTCTTTCGCATGCTTAGGATCAAGGCATATTGGCTTCACCTATGAGTAACTTATAGTTAAAATGGTTAGTAAGCAATCATATGTGTAGTTAGGACCAAAAAAACTGACCTTTTTGCTTGTAAATTTATCTGTTATATATCTTTTTCTCATCAAGCTTAAATATATAAAACTTCAAACTGCCGAAAAATTATAGCTTGAAAATAGCTAGCATTTGAGTTTTACTGAAAGTTATTTATACATTGAGTGGATTTGAAAACACATCTATGACCGCAACAATGCTCCCCAATATATCTGTTGCCATATAACATGGAATGTGCATGACTAGTGTATTAAAACTTGAGTTGTGAAACTAGAGCCTCTTTGATTAATACACAAGATACCAACAGCTAGCGACGGTTTCAGTTGTTTTTCATACATAAAACATGCATTTATTATATTAAAGGTATATTATCAATGATGCCACTTTGTAGTTCCCTAGAATTTATTATTTTGGAAAAAAAAACTACGAGCACATATAACAATGCATCACTCATTTTATGCTATTTGCTACAGTAAGATATGATACTGCTTTTGTTTATATAAAATACTAATGTTGTTTATTGTCATGAGTATTAGAATTTATCTTGGCATAGTGAAAATATACTAAAAAACATGTCAATTGTGTTTTTCCAATGATTGTTACAAATTGAGAAAACTGAAACCAAAATTTTAAATGTGAGCAATAACAATTGATGAAAACTACTTGAAGGTGTTGAAGCTGATATTTAAATCTCTATGTAGCATAACCTTGTTTTTTGTGCTCATGAAAAGACCTTAGCAGGAAGATGGTGTATAATTAGTGTATTCAAATTAGTCAATTGGTGTTAACCAAGGCTTATTTGGTAACTTTGTGCTTATTAAAAAAGTTTTTTGAAAAGAAGAAAAGATTCGCGGGAATTGATATTGAAAGGCAAACTGTATTGTTTTTCCAAGCAGTCAAAATTGATTTATTATCTTTTATTTATCCTTAGAAGTCTTTGACATATATAAATAAAATTTGTTTCTAATATGTAAAAATTGCTTGTGATTTCAATCAAATGAAATTTTAACCTTTTATTTAGAAAACAAATTACAACCAACTCTTGATTATTGTTGAATTCTAGCAATCATTAACATTGCCAAGTCATTCTTGCGAACCCTTGTTGCCAATTGCAATAGAATTATTGGTGTAGGAGAAGTGGAAGCTATATCCCAACCCTTAATGCTATGGAGTTTTTTTATTCTAGCCATTGATCATTATTGATATTGTCTTGAGAAGAATCTCAATTGTAAGTGAAGCGGAGGCAAAAAAACATTATTGTCATTGATTTTTTGGAGAATCTCAGTTGTGAGATAAGCGGAGGCAAAGAACATTTATATCCCAACTCTTAACAATGTGGAGTTATTATCCCAACTTTATTTTCATCAGCTTTGATTTTGGGACATCACGAGTGTGGGAGAAGCATAAGTGGAGAAACTTTGTATTTTTATTTTGCATGTTCTTGTCCACATAGCACTAAATTCTTGTCCAAAGCTAAAAGCCAAGAACTATCCAACGACTACTCTAGAATGCTGACCAAGTTGCGGTCCCATTAATCGGTTGTATGCCATAAGATTTGCTGCCATGTTCCTCCTAGCTTAAGGCCAACTAGATCATTAAAGAGACATTGACTGTATTATTTCCCAGCATTTCTACCCGATTTTCTTCTCCACTTCTGATCAAATTCACTCTTTGAATCTCCAAATATTTTGTCTTTTGGCCTCTTTAATTTTTGTCATTTAATCTAACTCTTTTGTCCTCTCTAATTGCCTCTTTCTTTGGTTTGCTTATAAATTCATAATCCTTATTCTTTAGTGGGGACTTTGGCCTATTTGACTTTTTAAGAGCCTGCAAAAACTATATTTCTATTATTGAGAAGAGACTTAAGTGCGGTAGCTTGTATCTTGTTCTTTTTTTCTGTGACAGTAGTGGATTGTTTTCCTCTCCTACAATAGATGCGGGCCAACGTGTTGAACCATTGAAACCTTCTTGTGTGCTTTCTTCTCTCACCTTCTCTCTTTTCCCAGTCTCTTGCAGATCCAATGCCACCCTTTGGCAGGGATTAAATCATCTTGGAGGTTCACCCTTCTTGAATGAACAGTGAGCCTTGTCCGATAGCAACTCTTTTTGCCAGGATAACTTTCTGCTCTTCACATTAACCTATCCCTTTCTGCTGCATAGTATAATTGTTGGCAATGCTGCAACTATGTGAGAGTTATAGGTGTAGGCATAGCAAAGTGGAGTAAAATTGTATCCTAAACCTTGATCTTCATCAATGTTGGCTATAGGAGACTTAGACACTGAATAGAAATTAAAAGGGTCCCAACTCTTAATGCTTCAGTGATTTTTAATTTGTAAGGGCACAAATGCCTAATTTCTTTGGAAGCGCATAAGTTAATAAATTAACTTTGTAGAAGCAAAACAAATGCTTCATTTATAGATATGATGCATAAACAATAAAAGATGAATACATGCTTTTCATGTATACTTAATTTACTAAATTTTGGAATAGTTGCTTTATTATGTTTCTATGGTAAGGAATACTATATGCCTGTTTTTGCCTGACAAATTACTTTTAGGTCTATCCGTGCCTTGCACCTTTTTAGTGTTGTTGGAAATGCATTCAGTACAAGTGAATCACAGAAGCATATGTTGTCTAAATGTCAAACGAATTGATCCTAAAATAAACTTTTGTATATCTTCCTCCATGAGAGCATTTTTACCATCATTTTGCTTTAATTATAATTTGAATATACATCTATATTTATTATATGATATAAGTATCTTGTAATGTTCACCCTTTTATTCAACTCGTAGACAATTTTACATTTAACTAATATCAATGCATTTCTATTATTTTAGCAAACCAATATAACATTAGAATTATTAAATAGAGAAATATATGAATCACGTTTTTCATTTTCTATCTAAACTATTCGTAAATTCATAGAGAAGGTTTTTTAGCTAAAATAATTTTTTTTAGTGTTCAAAATAAGATCTATAATACTGCCATTGTCAGTCCTTAGCCTGGACTTGAAAAGTGGAGGGTTGCATTAGGTAGTCGACAATCAACATAAAATTTGTCGAAAAGATCATGACATAAATCTTTTTGATCATTGTGTAAGTGTTATGGCGTCTCCTGGAAGCGACGCGCTGTATCACCTAAATACAGTGAAAAGTGTGCAAGGCCGCTACACCGACGCCCGTGTGAAGTATCAAATAAGCAAGGGTTCCTACATTACAGACGGATGCTGTAAAAAAGTTAACCATGAAACCTAATGAAACTAATATTATGATAGGATCTTGGAATATAGGCACTCTCAATGGTAAATTAATGATAATATTAGGATAGGATCTTGGAATATAGACACTCTCAATGGTAAATTAATGGAATTAATTGATATTATGATTCATAGAAATATTAATATCTTATGTTTTCAAGAAACTAAATGGGTTGAAGGAAATGCTAAGTAGATTGTTAACTTAGGTATTAAACTTTGGTACTCTGATAAGAGTCGCACTGGAAATGGTGTAGGTGTAATTATATGTAAGAGTTTGAAAGATAATGTTGTAAAAATTAATTGAGTTGGAGATAAAATTATAGCTCTTAAGATTATTATTGATATTAAGATTTTTAATATTATAAGTGCCTATGACGCTCAAGTAGGTTTAGATATAGGGCCTAAAGATAAATTCTGGAATGACTTAGAAGACTTAATACAAATGATACCTCTTGAATAAAGAATTTTTATTGGAGGAGATTTAAATGAACATGTCGGTAGTGTGATAAAATATTTCTGAAATATTCATGGTGACTACGGTTTTGGAGTGACTAATGAAGAAGGTAGAGTCATTTTAGATTTTTCTTTAGCATATGATTTTGTTTTTACTAATACTGTATTCAAGAAAAGAAATGAATATTTTATCATTTATAAGAACAAATCTAATAAAACACAAATTGATTATTTTCTTATGAGAAGGAGATCGTCGAGATTGTAAAGATTTTATTGTCATTCGAAGTGAGGATTTAAGTACCCAACATCGAATATTAGTTCTAGATTTTAAAATAAAGAGTTGTTAAATAAAGAATACTAAGACTCATCATCGTATAATTACATGGGGGAACCTAAAAGACAAATAAAATTATTTTTATGAGTAAAATTTAAGATTTCAAAATTTGAGATGTTCATGAAGAATCGAATTCTATGTGGCAAAAAGTAACAAACACCATTAAACAAGTAGTAAAAGATGTACTTGGAGAATCAAAAGAAAAGTTTCTATAAATAAAAATAGTTGGTGGTGCAATAATAATATGTAAGAAAAGATAAAATAAAGAAGTTAAAAAAATTAATTTAAATGTAAAAGCTTAGAGAACTTAGAATAATATCAAACGGTCCACAAGAAGTCTAAAAGAACAACTCGTGACTCTAAAAATTCTGCTTTTAGTGATTTTTATAATAGATTAGATACTAATGAGGGTGAAAAATATATGTATTAACTAGCCAAACATAGAGAAAAAAAAATAAAAATTTAACTCAAGTAAAGTGTATTAAAGATGAAAATCAAAAAGTATTTTTCTTAGGAAAATATATTCAACATATGTGGGTGAGTTATTTGATAAATGTTTTAATGAATTTTTTGAGAATATGAGCAATCTTAGTGATCTTAATATCGTTAATAATAATAACACGTTTTATTTTTGCCGTAGCATTAGTAAAAAATAAGATGAGGCTTTAAAGAAAACCAATGGTGGAAAGTCTGTAGGACCTGATGACATCCCAATTTAAGTGTGGAAATATTTAGGAGATTTAGGTTTCTTAGCTTACTAAACTTTTTAATATTATTTTAAAAATTAAAAAGATGCCTGAGGAGTGGAGGAATAGTATTTTGGTTCCATTTATAAGAATAAAGGGGATGCACAAGAGTGCGCAAATTATAGAAGAATTAAGTTGATGTGTCATACTTAAAAATTATGGGAGAGGATATTTGAACATATGTTAAAACGTGTTACAAATATTTCTCATAATCAATTTGGATTTATGTCGGACAGGTCTGCTATAGAAGCTATACATTTATTGGAAGGTTTATGGAGAAGTTCAAAGATAAAAAGGAGGATCTACATTTGGTTTTTATGATTTAGAAAAAAGCTTACAATTCGTTACAATTAGTTTCTAAGAGATATCCTTTGGAGAGTTTTTGAGAAGAAACGTGTTGATATGACTTATATTCAAGTCATTAAAGATTTGTATACTAGAGTTGTTACTTATCTTCGAACTGAAGGAGGGTTACCAAATATTTTCCTATTTCTGTTGGATTACATCAGGGATCGACTTTAAGCCCATATATTTTTTGCTTTAATTATGGATGGTCTTACTGAACATTTACAGAAGGATGTACCTTTGTGTATGTTTTTTGTTGATGATATTCTTCTCGTGGATAAGACGAGAGAAAAAGCCTAGNATGGAATTAGTTGATATTATGATTCATAGAAAGATTAATATCTTATGTATTCAAGAAACTAAATGGGTTGAATGAAATGCTAAGTAGATTGATAACTTAGGTATTAAACTTTGGTATTCTGGTAAGAGTCGCACTGAAAATGGTGTAGGTGTAATTATAGATAAGAGTTTGAAAGATAATGTTGTAAAAATTAATCGAGTTAGAGATAAAATTATAACTCTTAAGATTATTATTGATATTAAGATTTTTAATATTATAAGTGCCTATGCCGCTCAAGTAGGTTTAGATATAGGGTCTAAAGATAAATTCTGGAATGACTTAGAAGACTTAATACAAATGATACCTCTTGAACAAAGAATTTTTATTGGAGGATATTTAAATGAACATGTGGTAGTGTGATAAAAGATTTCTAAAATATTCATAGTGGCTACGGTTTTGGAGTGACTAATGAAGAAGGTAGAGTCATTTTAGATTTTTTTTAAGCATATGATTTTGTTATTACTAATACTGAATTCAAGAAAAGAGATGAATATTTTATCATTTATAAGAAAAGATCTAATAAAACACAAATTGATTTTCTTATGAGAAGAAGAGATCGTCGAGATTGTAAAGATTTTATAGTCATTCGAAGTGAGGATTTAAGTACCTGACATCGATTATTAGTTCTAAATTTTAAGATAAAGAGTTGTAAAATAAAGAATACTAAGACTCATCATCATATAATTACATGAAGGAACCTAAAAGACAAATAAAATTATTTTTATGAGTAAAATTTAAGATTTCAAAATTTGAGATGTTCATGAAGAAGCAAATTCTATGTGACAAAAAGTAACAAATACCATTAAACATGTAGCAAAAGATGTACTTGGAGAATCAAAAGAAAAGTTTCTATAAATAAAAATAATTGGTGGTGTAATAATAATGTGTAAGAAAAGATAAAATAAAGAAGTTAAGTTATAAAAATTAGTTTAAATGTAAAAACTTAGAGAACTGAGAAAAATATCAAACGGTTCACAGGAAGTCTAAAAGAACAATTCGTGACGTTAAAAATTCTGCTTTTAGTGATTTTTATAATAGATTAGATACTAATTAGGGTGAAAAATATATGTATAAACTAGCCAAACATAGAGAAAAGAAAAATAAAAATTTAACTCAAGTAAAGTGTATTAAAGATGAAAATCAAAAAATGTTTTTCTTAGGAAAATATATTCAACATAGGTGGGTGAGTTATTTGATAAATGTTTTAATGAAGTTTTTGAGAATATGATCGATCTTAGTGATCTTAATATCGTTACTAATAATAACACGTTTTATTTTTGTCGTTGCATTAGTAAACAATAAGTTGAGGCTTTAAAGAAAATCAATGGTGGAAAGTCTGTAGGACCTGATGATATCCCAATTTAAGTGTGAAAATATTTAGGAGATTTATGTTTCTTAGCTTACTAAACTTTTTAATATTATTTTAAAAATTAAAAAGATGCCTTTTGGACCCATTTTTAAGAATAAAGGGGATGCACAAGAGTGTGCAAATTATAGAGGATATTAGTTGATGTGTCATACTTTAAAATTATGGGAGAGGATATTTGAATATAGGTTAAAACGTATTACAAAGATTTCTCATAATCAATTTGGATTTATGTCAGACAGGATTACCATGGAAGCTATACATTTATTGGAAGGTTTGATGGAGAAGTTCAAAGATAATAAGGAGGATCTACATTTGGTTTTTATGATTTAGAAAAAAGCTTACAATTAGTTTCTAAGAGATATCCTTTGGAAAGTTTTTGAGAAGAAAGGTGTTGATATGACTTATATTCAAGTCTTTAAAGATTTGTATACTAGAAGTGTTACTTATATTCGAACTGAAGGAGGGTTAACCAAATATTTTCCTATTTCTGTTGGATTACATCAGGGATTGGCTTTAAGCCCATATTTTTTTTGCTTTAATTATAAATGGTCTTACTGAACATTTACAGGAGGATGTGTGTATGCTTTTTGTTGATGATATCCTTCTCGTGGATAAGACTAGAGAAAAAGCCTGAAAAGACTCGAATTATGAAGGTCTACATTGGAGTCTGAAGGGCTTCATTTGAGTAGAACTAAAACTCAATACATGGAATGTAATTTTAGTTGTAGTAGCTCTAATGACGGAAGTGTAACTTTGGGTGATCAAATTATTAAAAGCTGTGAATGATTTAAATATCTTGGGTTTTTTGTTCAAAGCGATGGTGATGTAGAAGAGGATGTTAATAGTAGAATTCAAGTTGGTTGGCTGAAGTGGAGGAATGCTTCGGGCCTTTTGTGTGGTAGAAATGTACTGCTTAGACTGAAAGGAAAGTTTTATAAGATGGTGGTGAGATCTGTAATGATCTATGACGCTGAATGTTGGCCTTTAAAAGGGAAGCATAATACTAAGTTAAGTGTTGCCGACATGAGAATTATTAGGTGGATGAGTGTCTTTACACTTAGATACAAAATACGAAATGAATATATCCGTGATAGGGTTGGTGTAGCTCTAGTGACAGGCAAAATTAGAGATAGTTGTCTTAGCTTATTTGGTCACATTAAATGTCGACTGATGATCCGATTAAGAGAGTAGTTGTTTTAGATTCTACTTATGTTAAGAAAGAGAGAGTCAGACCTAAGAAGACTTGGGTTTATTTTATAAAAAATGATCTTAATTTATTAGAACTAAATAAAAATATGATACTAAATAGGACGCAATGGAGAAAAAGAATTCATGTAGCCGACCCCATGTAGTGGGATTAAGGCCTTGTTATTATTGTTGTTGTTGTTCAAAATAAGACCTATATTGTATCATATTTGTACATCCTATGTATATATGTGTTTGTGTCTGAGTGTGTGTATCTTTGTGCAATTAGAAAATATTTTACATCATTTATTTTCATCCATTGGATATTTATTTTGAATTTTATTTAGAGTATTATTACCCAAAGTTTAGCATATGAATTTTTCTTGCTTCTCATAAGATCAATATTGTATTATATATCATGTAGTATTTATCTAAAAGGATTTTTTTTTTATGTTCAATTATAATATATCATACATCCTATGTATATATGTATTATGTATATATGTTTTTGTGTCCGTTTGTATATCTTTTGTCATTAAAAAATATTTAACATCATTTAATTTCATCCATTGGATATTTATTCTGAATTGTCTTTAGATTAATATTAGCCAAAGTTTAGTATTTGAATTTTTCTTGCGTCTCATATGGCAATTTAAGGACAAAATTTAGAAAAGATTTCTTTTATTAAGTTAACAAATTAATGAAATTAAGATAAAGTTAGTAAAAAACTTGAAAAATCCACTTACTTTATATGAGATGCTATTAAAGTTTGAGTGACAAGCACTTTGTGCACGTGCATTCTTATTATTTGTGAAAAATAGGACTACTATTTCATTTTTATAGAAATGCTTTAAAGGGATGATGTAGAATTTATGATTGTGTAGATCGGCCACCCAACTTTACCTTTGTGTCTTCGCTGGAGCATTTTTATATATTATGCTCTATCCAAAATGAATAATGCTCGTAATGCACATTGGCTATTATGCTGACTAAAGCACCTTTTTGTTGCCCGAGAAAATATGCTAGAATAAGATACTAAGTCCTCATTTTTGAAAACATGATGGTTAAACAAATAAGAAAAATGTTGGCCGACCAAATTAGCTGATCATAGGCTGACATGCACTGCTAGATCACCATGGATATTTGTGAATTCACAGACTTGTAAAGCTTTTGCTTTGTGTGAAATATTTAAAACAATCATGAGATAAAATGACATCTTTTTATAATTAGTTTGTTTATCTCTAATTTAGCCTAAAAGCTGTGACGGGGTTCATGTATACACCCAAGCCAACATACATGGTCAGGGGATGTCTCTCTATCCATATATTGGATAGAGAGAGGTTGGATTCCTTTTGAGAGGAGCATCCTTGTATTTACTATTGACTCACATTATGCATTTTGAGTCAAAATATTATAGGGAAATTGACATACGTGCCACAAAATTCTTGCGTATTTACATATCTAACACCTAAAGTTCGATATTTATACAAGTGATAGGAAAACTTCCTTTTTTTCTTATTCCTCAATTGAAAGAATATGTTACATATTTATATACATTCATATCTTTATAGATTAGGAATATTTCTAATATCGATAAGATCTTGTAATTAGATTTCCTCTAATTATGTTTCATAATATCAATTATTCTTATATATACACATCCTAATATACAACCATGAAACTTAATACTTTTCATAACACTCTCCCATAAGTTTGAACATATCATCCTAGTTTGTTACAAATATAAGTGACTCTAGCTTCATTAAGGGCCTTTATGAAGATTTTCTCTAGTTCTTGCCCAATTTTTACATGAGCTGTAGAATTTAAATTTTGTTGAATCTTTTTACTAACAAAATGACAATTTATCTCAATTTGATTAGTTCGTTAATGAAAGATAGGGTTTGAAGCAATATGAATTGCAGTTTGGTTATCACACCACAATTTTGTTGGAACTGTCATTTTAAAACTTATTTCAACCAAGAATTAGGAGACCCACATCTAATCACTTGAAGCTTGTTCCAATGCTTGATATTCAGATTCTAAATTGGATCGTGGCACTACATTTTATTTCTTACTCTTCTATGAGACCAAATTACCTCCAACAAAAACACTATCAATTAATGATCTACGACCAATCTTGGAAGTTGCCCAATCTACATCAGAGGAACATTCAATATTTTTATGCTCATGATTCTGATATAGAATCCCTTTTTTAAGGAGCTCCTTTGAGGTAACATTAGTATCTTTTCTATAGCTGACCAATGATAGATTGTGTGGGAAGACAAACTTACTTCTAGTACTGACTGAATACGCAATGTGAGGCCGAGTCACTATAAAGTAGCTCAATTTTCCCACTAACTTTCTATATTGTTCAGGATCATTAAGGCTCTTCATTTTTTGTAAGTTATTGATTGTAAAGCATCAGGGCATTGCATAGACAATTTTTTTGTTTCTGCTAACAAATCCAACACATTTTTCCGTTGAGATAAAAAGATACCTTTCTTGATCCATAATACTTTAATCCTCAAGAAGGACTTCAAGAAACTCAGATCTATAGTGTTGAACTGATTTCAAAGAAATAATTTTAGTGATAAGATTCTATGCACATTGCTTCAAATAATAATAATTTCATTAACATATTCCACCAACAAAATGATACCAAAAGCACATTATAATAATGATTTCAAAGAAATAATTTTAATGATAAGATTCTATGCTCATTGTTTCAAATAATAATAATGTCATTAACATACACACCACCAACAGAATGATACCAAAAGCACATTATTAGTAGAATGCAGTGTGATCACTTTTACTCTTCTACATCTCAAACTTTTCTACTGCTTGACTAAATCTTCCAAACCATGCCAGGGGGATTTGCTTCAATCCATATAATGACTTTCAAAGACGACATACTTTCTCAAACTCCCCTTGAGTAACAAACCCATGTGATTGCTCCATGTATACCTTTTCTAAAAGATCACCATACATAAAGACATTCTTCACATCAAGTTGGTGTGTGAGCCAATTATTCATTGCAGCCAAGGACAAGAAGTGGTGAACCAATGCCAACTTAGCTACTGATGAGAATTTGTCCAAATAGTTAATCCCATAAATTTGAGCATAAGCATAACACAATTAACCAAACTATGAGACGAGCTACAAATCCATTATAATAAAACTTAACTATAAATACTCATTTATTGCCAACAATGTTCTTAGCAGAGGGTAATTAAATTTTCAAGTTCAATTTTCAATTAAGACATTCATTCTATCTTCATTCTATCAAGCATCGCTGCCCGCCACCCAAAATGGGATAGGGCTTGTTAAACATATTTGAGGACCCCAAGGGAAGCAATAAATGAGCAAGAAATAGAAGATAATTGATCAGAATTAGCAAAAGAGGAAATGAGATAGACAAATTAACGTTTACCTCTACGAAGAGCAATAGGTCACTCAAGATTAGCAGGAGAGGAATCCATTGAAGAAGATGATACTGGTGTCGAACTAGAATCAAGGGGGCGAGATCTTATCGAGTATACAATGGTGATATGTGATCTAGGCCGAGGTACTGGTGGTGGAAGTAGAGCTGAACTAATGATATGATATATTAACAACTCATCAAAATCTTGTGAGGTTGACATCAACAGCGATCATGCACCTGCTTCAACAACAACAACAAGTCTTTATTCTGCTAAGTGGGGTCGACTACATGAATCCTTTATTCTTTCTGTACTTCTCCATCAAACCTCTTAATAAATGTATAACTTACATAGTAGACCTGTCGGGCATAAATCCAATCTGATTATGAGAAGCATTCACATCACTTGTTAACCTATGTTCAATTACCCTCTCATAATTTTAAAGTATGACAAATCAACTTAATTCTCTATAATTTGCACGCACTTGTGCATCCCCTTTATTATTAAAAATGAGGACAAAAATACTCTTCCTCCACTTAGACATCTTTTTAGTTTAAAAATAATTTTAAAAGTTTAGTAAGCCAAGAAACTCCCAAATCTTCGAAATATTTCCACTTTCATCGGGATATTATTAGGTCATATTGATTTTCACATTTGGTTCTCTTTAAAACCTCCTAAACTTCATTTTTACTAATGCGAAATAAAACATACTATTATTAACGATATTAACATCACTATGTTCGATCATATTTTCAGAAACATCATTGAAAGATTTATCAGATTAGCCCACTCACCTATTTTGAATATCTTCTTTTAAAAAAATCACTTTTTGACTCTCATTTTTAATGCACTTCGAGTTAAATCTTTACTTATATGTTTTCTTTGTTTGGCTAGTTTTTACATATATTTTCATCCTCTTTAATATCTAATTTATTATAAAGATCACTAAAAACAGAATTTTTAGCGTCACAAATTGTTCTCTTAGGCTCCCCACGAGCCACCTTATATTTTTTTCAATTCTCTAAGCTTTTACATTTAAACTAATTTTTATAACACCTCTTATATTTTATCTTTTTTTACATATTATTATTATTATTTCACCATCAACGATTTTTATTTATAACAATTTTTTCTTTTGATTCTCCAAATATATATTTTGTCACTTGTTTAATAGTTTTTGTTACTTTTTGTCACATAGAATTCACTTCTTCATTAACATCTAAATATGGAAATCTTGAAGTTTACTTTTAAAAATAATTTTATTCGTGTTTTTTAGGTGCCAATCTATTTCTGTGACAATGATTTCTAATATTTTTTATCTTACAACTCATCTTAAAATCCAAAACTATTAATCTATGTCTAGTACTTAAATTTTCACTTGAAATGATCATACAATCTTTACATTCTATAAAAAAGTAATCAATTTGTTTTTTATTAGATCCATTATTATAAGTAATAATATGTTCATCTATTTTCTTAAATAAAGTATTAGTAATAACAAAAGCAAATGCTAAAGCAAAATCTAATATAGTTTTACCTTCTTCAATAATCACTCTAAAACCGTAGCCACCATTAATATTTCCAAAATCTTCTACCACTCTACCAACATGTACATTTAAATCTCCCTCAAATTTTTTTCTTCAGGATGTATCATTTGTATTAATTTTCTGGGTCATTCTAGAATTTTTTTTATAACTTATATCTGAACCTACTTGAAGAGTATAAACACTTATAACATTAAAAATCTTAGTATCAACAACAATCTTAAAGGCTATAATCTTATCTCCAATTCTATTCATTTTTTCAACATTATCTTTTAAACTCCTATCTATAATTACATCTACATCTTTTCTAGTGCGACTCCTACCTAAATACCAAAGTTTAAAACTTAAGCTATGAATTTCCTTAGCCCTTTTTTCAATCCATTTAGTTTCTTGATAAGATATTTATCTTCCTATGAACCATAATATCAACTAATTTAATTATTATTCTTATGAGAGTGCCTATTCTAAGATCTTATTCTAATAGTATTTTCATAGAATAATTTTTTTACTTGCATCCATCCTTAATATGAGAACCCTTACTTATTTGACACTGCACCCGGGCGCCGGCATAGCGGCCCTTGTACACTTTTCACTGTATTCAGATCGTACAACTTGTCACTTCCATGGAACACCCTAGTATTTACATAAATGTTTAAATGATTCATGTCATGATCATGCACCTGTTTGAAAGGGAAATAATATTGATACCTTTTTCTTTAAATGAGTATCTTAGAAAGACACCTTAGTGACTTAAGGTCTACTTTAGAAACTTGTAGATGAGTGTCACAAACAAAACAAGTACACTCAAACATACGTGATTCAAAAGGAGATAGATAGTTAGTTGGAAAAAGAATTTGGTAGGGTATCTGGTTCTGTAAAATAGTAGACATTCATTTGATTGATAAAAAAACATGCAATAGAAACTATATCAACTCATAATTGTTTGGGTACATTAATTTGAAACAAATGAGCTCTAGTTTTCTCAATAAGATGTTTATTTTTTCTTTCAACTACTACCTTTTGGGATGGAGTATCGACAAACGATTGCTGGTGAAACATCCTGTTTTATGTAATGCATGTTTGAAAAAGTGCAGAGAAATATTCTTTATCATTGTCACTTCTCAGAATATTAACAGAAATATTGAATTGTGTTTTAATTTCATCACAAAAGGATTGAAAATGTGACATTAACTCAAATCGAGATGTCTTAAAGTATAACCAAGTCATACGGGAAAAATCATCCACAAAAGTGACAAAATATTGACATTCCTTAGTTAAGATAGGACAATATTCTCATACATCAAAATGAACCAACTCAAAACCATGAAAAATTCCTTTATTAAATTTATGAACATTCGACAAATGATGGTGTCTAGCAAATTGATACGACTCACAATCTAAATATGATAGTTACTGAAACTAAGGATATAATTTTTTTAGCATTGATAGTGATGGATGTCATAATTAATCATGGGCCTCAAATGGAGATAAGTTGTTGGGATAAACTATGGGTCTCGTCCTTTGCCAATAATCTTCGTCGTACGATCCTAAAATAAGCAATGGCTGGGAATGAATAAGATACAACAATTAAGAGTACGTGTGATCTTGCTAACATAGACAATATTAAACAAGAATTGAGGTAAATTAAGGACAAATGTTAAAGGTAGTGTAGGTGTAACATTAATGGTGTCCAAACTAATAACATTGAAGGTAGATCCATATTTAAGTTGACGGAAAAAAGGTATTTATAAAAGGTGCAAAAGAAAATGATCCATTGTGTGGAAGAGAAAGAAGATAAGTATCATTGTTACCTGACTCAGTAAGGTCAGTGACAGAGGGAGATTTCTTGGATGCTTATTGAAATTGGTTGAATTTA
Source organism: Phalaenopsis hybrid cultivar (assembly GCA_002079205.1). Taxonomy (NCBI): domain Eukaryota; kingdom Viridiplantae; phylum Streptophyta; class Magnoliopsida; order Asparagales; family Orchidaceae; genus Phalaenopsis; species Phalaenopsis hybrid cultivar. The sequence continues at coordinate 88,126 of JXCR01144967.1, read as the reverse complement.
GCATGTTCCTCTGCAGAAATCGAGATAGTATTACTTGAGAGGTCTTATTAGTGGTGACCATGTGAGTTGGTTGTGATCTAGATCCCTTTTGAATCTTTTTAGCAACTTCTGGCACGTTTTCTTCGTATGAATAGCCTCATGCCAGTAGTAGCAAACTACCATCGAGCCTTGATTCACACAATTTGAAGTTCCACTTTCATATTTATGCTGAGACTGAGGTTTACTGATGTTTGCATTTTTTTGGCTAGTAAGAATACTAAGTTGTTGTATGGATGAAATTTGAGATATTTGAATAGTACACAACACTATTATAGGCTTACCTCAAAGTATTAACTCCAGAGTTAGATAATATTTGTGATTTGACACTTTCATATTATGAGTTGAGGCCAATTAGAGAACTCATAATAGCCATTTGTTCTCTTTGAGTATGTTGACTATGAAGATCAATACTGAAAGGCAATTGTGCATTTAATTCTTCATAAATGCGTTTAAAGTGAATACACTACATGTTAAGTGATTGATCATGTTGTTCAGCTCGATACAACTTCTTGCTTACATGAAATATTTGAGAAATATTTTCTTTTCTAGAAACAAAAACACTAGGTCCTTCATCGCACTATAACACAGTCACAATAAGTAATATAACTAGATTGATTAGGTTCGATGGAGTTCCGTATTTTTAAAAGCTGGGCATCCACTATCATACACTCAAAATAATTCGAATCAGTCTCAGATGGAGGATTATCAATGAGGCGACTCTCTTGAGAAATACTTTTTAGATAGAGTCTCATAGGTTTATTGCAATAAAAATAATCGATGCTTCATCTGTAATCTCAGCCACCGATGAAACTAAACCTGTCACATTTTTTTTTTCATCGGCCATGTTTATCACAAAATATTCAAGGAGTCCTCAACTCAACGACACTATTGAGACATTCAATGGAGATGTAATCAAACCTATAGTCGAACTCAATCTTTTAAGGGACGCAAGCGCAACCTCTCCCCTTATGGCAATTGAGGCCCTGAATTGCTTCAAGACGTTCAATGGAGATGCAATCGAACCTATAGTCGAACTCAATCTTTCCATGGACGAAAGCACAACCCATCCCCTTATTGCAGTTGGGGCCCTGAGGCTAACTAATGGAGCTTAAACAGATGAAGTTGAAGACTAAGACGGTGCAGTCGAAGACGAAGCATATGAATTGCTTCCAGACGAAAACGAAGCATGTGAATTGCTTCCAGATGAAGACGAAGCATGTGAATTGCTTCCAAACGAAGATGAAGATGAACCCAACGAAGAAGTTGAAGTAGACGAAGCTTCGACCAATGCCCTAATCCCGTCGCAAGAAGAAGAGAAAACTTTGATTAGTGTCTTTGGGACCACACGATGCAGACAGAACTATCTTAATGCCAAACGACATAGACGGTCAAGGTTTAAGGCTGCACTTGCTTCGACGAACGACATATAAGATCGAAGAGAAAGCTTCAACGGACAACACAATGTAGGTTTTTGCAGGCCAAAGACGAATGCCGCAACGATCGACCTCGACGAAGATGATTTACCTCGACGAAGACGATCGATAAGGGTCAAGACCCCACTCGGGTGTGGGGAACGAAGCCGAACAGAGGAGGGCGACTTGTCGTGCATAGCTCTATGCCATATGACGGAAAAACTTTATTATTCCTCAATTGAAAGAATATGTTACATATTTATACACACTCCTATTTTTATAGATTAAGAATGTTTTTAATATATAAAAGTTCCTGTAATTAGATCTCCTCTAATTAAGTTATTTAATATCAATCTTTTTAATATACATCCTGTAGATTTAATACTTGACATGACAACACAACTTTGATGTCATAAATCTATGCATAAAATGAAAACGTGTATTATACTCGTAAAAAGTTACTAATAGTTGTGTTTTTTATGTGATGTTAAAATTTTGAGTGTTACGTATGGGTGTTAGAGATGTAAATATATAAGTATTATGTGGTATGTATCTAAATGCCTCAATATAATAATAGAGTATGGTTTTTCATTACAACTGCTCTTCATTGCTTGCTATCATGCCCGAGGGTAACTTGGCTTTGCATTATAGCAAATGATATTGAGCCCAATCTTTCTTTGAAGTTGGTAAACATCATAGCTTTTCCTCTTAAGCATCATTTAAACAGTTTACTCATGTGTCTTTTATATTGTTATTAGTTTTTTTTCTTTTACTTTTAGATGAAGCATAGTAAGTCGTGCTGCTTTTGCTGCCATATGATTTAGTGAAGCATAAAGCTTTTTAGTTTCTTTGATTCATTGCAGATTCATGAGCGAGGATCTTTATATAGTTGAGGTCTCCAACCTCTCGCCAAATGCTACAGAGAGAGATCTTTACGATTTCTTTTCTTTTTCTGGTGTTATCGAGCACATAGAGATTATCAGGTGAGAGTACTCTACAATCTTTGTAAGATTTTCCAGTGTTTCCTTGCCATATGAAATTATTTGTGCATGCTCAGCATGCATTTTGTAAGGGTACGCCTATAGACACGTAAACATAGGGCTTGTTTGGGATTTTTAAAATTTTTCATTTTTACTTTTTTTTTTAACATGTTTGTTTGGCGTATTTTTCATATATTTTTATTTTAAAAACACGCTTGTTTAGTGTATTTTTCATATATTTTTATTTTTTATTTTGAAAAACAAATTATCTTATTTTTAAAAACACTTAAAAACATTTAAAGTTGTTTTGAGTGTTTTAATAACAACTAAACATGTTATAACATAACAAACATGTTTTATTTCAAGTAAAAGCATTAAAAAGAAAAAAAAGATCCCAAATGGCTCCTTATCATACATGCATGNATTTAAAGTTGTTTTGAGTGTTTTAATAACAACTAAACATGTTATAACATAACAAACATGTTTTATTTCAAGCAAAAGCATTAAAAAGAAAAAAAAAAGATCCCAAATGGCTCCTTATGATACATGCATGCAAACCACCCAATTGAATTTAGAGGAGGATCTTGAAACAAACTAGATTTATTTTGGGATAGTCAAAAAACGAATAGAATTATGATAGTGCGCCGAAAAGATGTTTAAGCTTTAGGGTAATAGATGTATGTTAAATTACATGAAGAAGCTTCTGTTCGCTTTAACAAAAAAGAATTAAATAATAATAATAATAATAAAACACTCAATTCATATCTCTTTACTTATCTAGCTAACTTTGATCTTTTACATACATACCACCTTATCTATGCTTGAAATGGTGTTTTCACTTTTTAAAAGTTAATATAGAACTATATTGTTGATGTGATATGAATGATTTTNTTCGATCTTTTACATACATACCACCTTATCTATGCTTGAAATGGTGTTTTCACTTTTTAAAAGTTAATATAGTTATATTGTTGATGTGATATGAATGATTTGGGTGGCGTAAATGTAAATGCCCCTAACAAAAACAGTTGAATGGTATTCGATTTTTGAAATAATCCCAGCGCAAACCAATTTTAATTTAGTTCTTGCAAATGCATCTTGCTCGAGAAGTTTGTCAACGTGCCATTGAGTTAAATTCTAAGCACAAGGCCCTTATATGATGCTTAACTTTTAAAATGGAAGGAAGTTTACTGCAGAAATTGATAAAAGGAAAAGAGGGCTACAAATGTTTGCCTTACAAAGAAAACAAATGCACCCATACACCGTATTTCTTTTATGTGGGAAAAATACTATTGAAGACCCACAAATAGTGTTGTCAACCCAATAAATTGCTTGTGATAAAGAGAAGATAAAATTTGACCAAATAAAAAATAAATAAAAAAGCTGAGAAGAAGAGCAATTCATCTTCTTTCCTCATGCGTTGGCTTTTATCTATGATAATGAATTAAATTATTTGAATAAAAGACCTCTACTTTGAGTTGGTTCATGCCAGTAATAAACCCAAAAAACTCAAATTTCATTAGACGAGCACGCTTGCATCAAATATTGGTTATTAGATAAAAAAGAATTTACAGAACTTTAGATCATTTTCATGGTATCATTTCTGATTCATCTATTGGTAAATCTTTGGGAAAAGCTTGAACGCATTAGGTACACCCTTTATAAGTGTGACATTTAGTCTAATACTTTTGGACTTAAAAATAAGATTTGGGTTTTGTTACAATTAGAAAATGAAAGATAACATTTTTTTTTAATTATAGGTGCTGGACTAGACGATAGATTTCTAATCTATTTATTCGAAAGGGTTTCAGATATTTTAGTATGCATTTCCTTAACCATGAAATATGAGTAGTCTATATGAGTTGAAATCATGTTAATTTTGTTTTATTTTTTTTTTTTATGAAGGTGAGGATTTTAATTTATGTTTGACTTTAGAGAATTTCTATATTTTAGTATTAATTAACTTAAGTTATGCAGAATTGGCAATTTAATAAAATTTTAGTTCGCAGGATAACCAATGGCATGGTTAAAAAGCATTTTTTATTTTCGCTTTCAAATAAGTTTTTTAGCATGTTTTGATGGGCTTCTTGTTACACGTATATATTGATCTTGGCTATTGTATACCTTATTATGAATTCACATATATGTGGAGAAGAGCATAACTTTGCATGTGATAGTAAGTATATAGGAGTATATGAATTAGCATTTTCTACAAAAAAAAAATGAATTACTAGTATATCTTTCTTTTTAATTTTAAATGATCTAAAAATGACTTGAGTTTCATAACTTCTCTGCAATCCTTTATGAAAGCATATGTTGGTGAGTGTGAACTAATAGGGATCAAAATTTGGCTCGTTTAACAAACAATCAAACCCAATATTCAACCGAAAAATTTAAGCATTCGAGCAAGACCCAATCATTTGGTTTTTTTGAATTTTTTTTTCATCTGATCTCTAAGAATAAACCCAAAGCTTCACAATGCTTAACAATCTTCCTCTCATATGAGAGTTTACTAAATCATCTATTATTCTCCCTCAAATGGAAGCTTTATTAATTTTTATATACCAAAAACTCAATTTTATGGATGCACTTTGTGAGTCCCCTCTGTTAAACTTCTTATAACCTTGATAGAACCCACCATTATATATGAACCTCTCAATTCCATTAGTACCATTAGCTTTGATACAATTTTTTAGGGAATGTAAGCTTAAGGTGTGCCGAGTTGGTCTTGATCATGCATTAGCGGTCAAACACATTTTTAACTCAAAAGCATAAGAGGTCTATTGGTGGGGGTCAATCAGTTACAATTTTTACACCATTAGTCTTTTGAAATATCATTTGTGGCACATTGATTTGTGCTAACAAAAATAAGAATGGAAATTATATTGGAAATCCAATTTGAGCTAATGAAAACAGTGAAACCAAGAAAATGTAATAGATTAATACTAAAAGGAAGAAAGTTCAGAAATTAAATTGCAAGTAGTAGAAGGGGACAAATGCTCTGTGTTGTTTTGAAATTTGTTTAAGACTGCTAATGAAGAAAGAGAAAGTTAGCCTAGTTGCCATTCATAAACAGCAGGTTGTTCTTATTTGAATTTAAAATTTAGATGCTATCTTCACCGTTAAACTATTAGACATAGCTCCTTGTCTCCTGCATATGCATTTAATGACGACTTCTATGATTTTTGTGGATGCAGATTAGGAGATTATGGATCTACTGGGTATGTAACTTTTAAAGAACCTCATGCCTTGGAAACTGCAGTTTTGCTCAGTGTAAGTTCTTTTAAAAACTTCTCTAAGAAAAAAAAAAAGGAATTTTTGCTTGTTTATAATTTTGGGAAATTTACATACAGAGCACACAATTCTTTTGTATTTGTATATCTCACGCTTAAACTTTCATATTTACATACATAGCACTTTGGTACTTTAAACCTATGCGTGAATGGACGTATTTCACTTTTAAAAAGTAGTAATAGTACTATTTTTTTATTTGATATTAAAGAGTACAGTGTTATGTGTGTAAATAATGATGTTTAGGTGTGAGATGTGTAAATACATAAGAATTGTGTGCTATGTATGTAAAATACTAAATGCCCCTATGATTTTTTGGCTCATACACATAGAAGGAAAGAAAAAAGAGTTGTTATTTGGTTTGAGAATTAACCTATTGCGTTTGGAACTGTTGTTTTGCTAAGTACATGCAACCTTGACCATGTTGCCAATAGAAGAAAATAATTTACGATTTTAGCTGCTCTGCTTTTTTTCCTTTTTTTGCATGCCATGAAGACAAAATTGAGCAAGAGTAATTTCTAATTTGAAGTTGAAAAATAAGATTTCTAGTTATTTCAAATAGCTTTAGTTTTGTGTTAATAGATGTGCCAATTTTTTTTAATAAAATATTCATTATTCTGAAGCTTATCTGTTAAAAATGTTATTTCATACTGGATTACCGGCTGCCATTCCAATGATTCAATCAGCCACTACATTTTTGTTATTTCATACAAGCATCTAAGGAGGCATTTGGGCCATGGGAAGCGGAGATAAATATGTTAACTAACCCTCGTATGAAGGTCTGAAAAAGATGGTCAAACAAAAACTAATTTGATGGAATCTGAAAATATACTCTCATAAAAACAAAGAATTAAATGTAAAATTATTAGTTACTGCATCAATATCTAAAATTACTTTGATGACTGTATTTTGATGTCACCAAATGGGCTATACTTTGTGAATGAATGCCATAATAGGAACATGCACGTTAATATCGAAGAAGATTTTAAAGATCGTGAAGGGGCATATGTGCATGAATTTTGATGAAACGATATATATGTTCTGAGATTATTTTTTTTGAAAATTTTTTGTACCTCATATGATATATTATTTCCCTGTCTAAGATAGAACCTCATTGGAAGAATATATCAATTTTTCAGGCATACTTTAAACATGAAAAAAAAAGCAAATTTATTCTCAATAGCATGAGTTGCATGAATCCTGCCAAATCAACTTTTGAACGCATGAATTTAAAAGATGAGCTACACCCAGAACCCTATAAAGTAGCGTGAGGGGACAACTATAATGTAAATAACCCAAATGTGTCTTGCCCCATTCAACTTTCCATATATCTTGATAAGATGTGGCGTGAGTTTTTACCATTTGATGACTTTTTGAGCTTGATTGTACCATTCAGATGTGAGGTATTTTAAAAGATCTACTTAGGACAATGGTACGATGATTTTCTTTTTTTTAATTCTATTGAACCTAATGAGCTTTTTGCATAAAAAATCAAGTGTTTCAAATAATCTAACTCCTACATATTCTAAACTTCATGTTTTTGAGAAAGAATGCAGAGTTCGATGGCTAAATTATGCCTGGATAGGTATAGAATAAAACCAAGATGCCATTGAGAATAGATTAATGCGTTAGGAAGTCACTTCATTGCTCGCTAAATTTAAGGAATTATGTCTTGATGAACTTTTAATGAGTTGCCGTGATTTAGGGTCATGTAGGAACATCTAGGATCCTATTGATGCGGTCTTGTTTACTATTTTATTTCACTATATGATGAACCCGACTGAATTCATCGTATTAAATTGACGTGTTGATGAGCAATTAAGGAAAGAATTTATCAGAGAGTGCATGAGTAGATTGTGTAGCGTCTCCTTTACTCGCACCTAAAAAGGAAGGATGTTGGAGGATGTTCATGAGTAGTCGAACAATTAATAAGATCACATCGAGTTATTGATTTGCCATAACTAGATTAAATGATATGTTAAACATGATGATTTGGGTAATATGATCTTTTAAAAAACTATTTTGGGGATTGGTTACCAGCAAATCACAATGAGAAAAGGGTGATAAGTAAAAATCATTTTTAAAACAAAAGTTGATTTATATGAATGTTATTACTGCCTTTTTTATTAACAAATGCTCATAGTGCTTTCATGTGGCTCNTTGATTTGCCATAACGAGATTAAATGATATGTTAAACATGATGATTGGGGTAATATGATCTTTTCAAAAACTATTTTGGGGATTGGTTACCAGCCAATCACAATTAGAAAAGGGAGATAAGTAAAAATCATTTTTAAAACAAAAGTTGATTTGTATGAATGTTATTACAGCTTTTTTATTAACAAATGCTCATAGTGCTTTCATGTGGCTTGTGAATTATATGTTCAACAATGTTTAATAGGGATGTTCCATGTTGCTTGCTTTGATGAAAATTTGATTTTAAAAAAAAAAAAACCGAAGCTAAGGGAAGGTGCGGCTAGGACTGTCAAAGATACTCGTGGTTCGCGAACAATATATGTTCGGCTCGTTAAGTAGCTCATGTTCGAGTCATTCATTAAGCAAGTGAGTCAAACACGAATACTAATTTTGAGGTCAATTTATAAACAAGTATAACACAAATAAAGATTTGTTCGTTTGTGTTCGGCGGCTCGTTTTTTGGCTTGATATAATTAAATAATTAAATAATAGTACTTTTCATATTGGTTTTATATTAAATTTTTTATAATGTATTTAAAAATGCATATAAGATATTTGGTTAGTATAAATGTAAAAAGTAAAGTTGTTGNAAAAAAAAAAAAAAAAAAAGAACAAACCCGAAGCTAAGGGAAGATGCGGCTAGGTCTGTCAAAGATACTCGTGGTTCGCGAACAACATATGTTCGGCTCGTTAAGTAGCTCATGTTCGAGTCATTCATTAAACAAGTGAGCCGAATACGAATAATTTTTTTGGGGGTCAATTTAAAACAAGTATAACACAAATAAAGATTTGTTCGTTCGTGTTCGGCGGCTCGTTTTTTGGCTCGATATAATTAAATAATAGTATTTTTCATATTGGTTTTATATTAATTTTTTGATAATATATTTAAAAAATGCATATAAGATATTTGGCTAGTATAAATGTAAAAAGTAAAGTTGTTGAGGTGTTAGATATGTAAATACATAGGAACCCCTCCAAACAAATGTGCCTTGCCCCAATTAACTTTCCATATATTTTGATTAGATTTGGCGTGAGGACTTACCATTTGGATGTTGCTTATGACTTTTTGAGCTTTGATTGTACCATTCAGATTTGAGTTATTTTAACAAATTTACTTAGGATAATGGCACAATGATTTTTTTTTTTCAATTCTTTCAAACCTAATGATCCATTGGCATTAAAAATCAAGTGTTTCAAATAATCTAACACTTACATATTCGAGCTTCATGTTTTTAAGAAAGAATGCAGAGTTCGATGGCTAATTTATGCCTGGATAGTTATAGAATCAAACCAAGATGCCATTGAGAACATATTAATGCATTAGGATGTCACTTCATTGCTCTCTAAATTTAAGGAATTATGTCTTGACTAACTTTTTAATGAGTTGTTGTAACTTACAGCTAGGGCTGTGAATTTAGCTTGACGATTGTTAATCACCAGAAGATTGATTTGAATTTTGACTCGGATCGAGATAGGATAGAAATTAAGCTTCGAGCTAAAATTTTGATCAATTTTTTTTCAAGTCTTGAGCTTGCTCAAACTCGGCTCGTTTACATCCCTGGACGTGGCCTAGAGCAATTAATTTTGCTTCTACTTTTTAGCCGTTTATTTAATCATCCATTAAGGGCCTTTATTTAATCATTCAGTTATAGGACCCTAGCAATCCAATTTTTTATTTTTCATTTAATTTGAGTGGTTAAATAATGAATTTGCTTACTATTTTTTACTTAATTCAAAGAAAAAACTAAAGAAAATAACACGAAAGAGAGAAAGTAAGCTAAGGGAAGTAGATTTGACAAATAAATTAATTAACATATTTGTTTATCATTTAATAATCTCTTTCCTTCTAATCGTCTCACCATAAATCTGATGAGATATTAGATTTAATCTTATAGAACAATCCAAAAAATTTCTATATTCCCCTTGAAAATTCATACAAATTCCACAACATTTCGCATCATTCATTTGTTTTTTTTTTAACATAATATAATTATATTGTTGTATCAAGTTCATTGTGAAATAGTTGTCCATTTTCATGGTGGGATATTAATCCAATGCAGCTAATGCTAGTATCTTTTCTATTTCTATCATCTGTTAGTCATGCATCCGAAGACTAGGTTTTGAGAGTGCTTTCCCACCTCTTACTATTCCCATTCACTGCATGAAGTTGCAACCAAATGCAGTGAATTCCTCTCCTGCATTATGGCCAGCTGATTTCTCCCTATTATATCTTTAATACGATGAATTTGTTCTCTTTTATTGGTGAATTGCAGAGGATGGTCAGCAAGCTGTAAGAATTCAAGATGGAAACATAGGGGTAATAAGAATGTTTGATGACAATAAAATGTAGAGGCATTTACATACATACCAAAAAAATTCTTATTTATTTACATATCTAACACCTTTCATATTTGCCTGCATGCTACTCGGATTTTTAACTTCACATCAAAAATGCCATAATCACCATCTTTTTAAAATTGAAATACACCCAAGTGTTATAAGTGTAAATATCAAACGTTGGGTGTTGAATGTGTGAATACATAAGAATTATGTGGTAGTTTTCCTAAATTCTAATATGGTTATTTATTATCAATTCATGGTATTCTCTACTAGTCGATCGTCTCACCATATTGGTCCCGTAAGAAAATCCAAATACCACTTGAAAAATCATAGATAAAAATAACTTTTATACAACCTACTGCATCATTTTCGAATCCATTTCAAATTGTGTCACAATTGTATTGCTGTGTCAAGCTGATTCTGAATTACATTTTGATCTTCAAGTTCACTCAAGTGTTAGAACTCTTTGAATAATAACGAACTTTTATATGTCATTGAAGTTGTTTGCTTATTTCTAATTAAGCTCAAAGAAATGCTATTGAGAAATATGGTCTAAATCGACTTGAATTAAAATGTTAAGATTGAATGGCCTATTCAGAGGAGCATATATACTTATACTTGAGGCTTATTTGGGACCATTTTTGTTTTTTTATTTTTTCTTTTATTTTTTTGAACATGTTTATTTGATGCATTTTTTTAAACGCTTTTATTTTTTTATTTCTGAAACAAATCTACTTGTTTTTGAAAAGATTCAAAATGACATTTAAATATTTTGAATGTTTTTAAAAATAACCTCCACTAATAAATATTTTTTTATTTCAAAGTGAAATATAAACAAAACAAGATAAAAATAAATAGGGAGATTTACATAACTTCTGCCCAATCCCTATGTATCAACATATCAGCCGCCTCTTCAATTTTTCCCTTCAGACCACCCAACTATGCCNATAAATATTTTTTTATTTCAAAGTGAAATATAAACAAAACAAGATAAAAATAAATAGGGAGATTTACATAACCTTCCGCCCAATCTCTGTGTGTTTAACATATCAACCGCCTCTTCAAATTTTCCCTTCAGACCACCCAACTATGCTGAAAACATAAGAATATGTTGATCTCTACACAAAAATTGAAGTTTGGGTGATTGATACGTTAGTACATAAGAATTGGGTGGTAAGTATGTAAATACCCTACCCAAAAAAAAAGTAAAAAATAAAAATTAAAGTGATCCCAAACAGCCCTTCTTTAACATCAATAAGGGACAGGAATTTTACAACTGTATAAATTGAACATGTTGATTGATTATGGTTAAACCTTCTTGGATAGAAAGTTGATCAATCTNACATCAATAAGGGACAGGAATTTTACAACTGTATAAATTGAACATGTTGATTGATTATGGTTAAACCTTCTTAGATAGAAAGTTGATCAATCTGAGTGCTGATTGCCCTAATGTGTATTTTCTCTTCTGAATGCCGGCCATTCATCTTTTTAACCACATTAACTGCTCTTAATTTTCTTAGGGAGCCACCATAATAGATCAACAAGTGTGCATATCTCGTTGGGGACACAACGAAGAATCTTCAAGCTTTTGGGAACAACATTCATGGAGATTGGATGATGATGATGAGACAATGGTATGTTTTTGTGCACAAACATTAGTATTCTTCTTTTATTACAATATGCATTGTTTCAAGCTTGTTAGAACAACCCCAGATACTCAATGATTGAGTTTTTGCAAAAATCTTCGTCGTAACCCAAATATGGTTTTCTTATGGTTTTGTTTGGATTAAAGGAAAGTGNCATTTTCATGGTGGGATATTAATCCAATGCAGCTAATGCTAGTATCTTTTCTATTTCTATCATCTCTTATTCATGCATCCGAAGACTAGGTTTTGAGAGTGCTTTCCCACCTCTTACTATTCCCATTCACTCCATGAAGTTGCAGCCAAATGCAGTGAATTCCTCTCCTGCATTATGGCCAGCTGATTTCTCCCTATTATATCTTTAATACGATGAATTTGTTCTCTGTTATCGGTGAATTGCAGAGGATGGTCAGCAAGCAGTAAGAATTCAAGATGGAAACATAGGGGTAATAATAATGTTTGATGACAATAAAATCTAGAGGCATTTACATAAATACCAAAAAATTCTTATTTATTTACATATCTAACACCTAAACTTTCATATTTACCTGCATGCTACTCGGATNCAAAAAATTCTTATTTATTTACATATCTAACACCTAAACTTTCATATTTACCTGCATGCTACTCGGATTTTTAACTTCACATCAAAAATGCCATAATCACTATCTTTTTAAAATTGAAATACACCCAAGTGTTATAAGTGTAAATATCAGACGTTGGGTGTTGAATGTGTAAATACATAAGAATTATGTGGTAGTTTTCCTAAAATCTAATATGGTTATTTATTATCAATTCATGGTATTCTCTACTAGTCGTCTCACCATATTGGTCCAGTAAGAAAATCCAAATACCTCTTGAAAAATCCTAGATAAAAATAACTTTTATACAACCTACTGCATCATTTTCGAATCCATTTCAAATTGTGTCACAATTGTATTGCTGTGTCAAGCTGATTCTGAATTACATTTTGATCTTCAAGTTCACTCAAGTGTTAGAACTCTTTGAATAATAACGAACTTTTATATGTAATTGAAGTTGTTTGCTTATTTCTAATTAAGCTCGAAGAAATGCTATTGAGAAATATGGTCTACATCGACTTGAATTAAAATGTTAAGATTGAATGGCCTATTCAGAGGAGCATATATACTTATACTTAAGGCTTATTTGGGACCATTTTTGTTTTTTATTTTTTCTTTATTTTTTTGAACATGTTTATTTGATGCATTTTTTTGNAGAATTATGTGGTAGTTTTCCTAAAATCTAATATGGTTATTTATTATCAATTCATGGTATTCTCTACTAGTCATCGTCTCACCATATTGGTCCGGTAAGAAAATCCAAATACCTCTTGAAAAATCCTAGATAAAAATAACTTTTATACAACCTACTGCATCATTTTCGAATCCATTTCAAATTGTGTCACAATTGTACTGCTGTGTCAAGTTGTTTCTGAATTACATTTTGATCTTCAAGTTCATTCAAGTGTTAGAACTCTTTGAATAATAACGAACTTTTATTTGTAATTGAAGTTGTTTGCTTATTTCTAATTAAGCTCAAAGAAATGCTATTGAGAAATATGGTCTAAATCGACTTGAATTAAAATGTGAAGTTTGAATGGTATATTCAGAGGAGCATATATACTTATACTTAAGGCTTATTTGGGACCATTTTTGTTTTTTTATTTTTTATTTTATTTTTTTGAACATGTTTATTTGATGCATTTTTTTAAACGTTTTTATTTTTTTATTTCTGAAACAAATCTACTTGTTTTTGAAAAGATTCAAAATGACATTTAAATATTTTGAATGTTTTTAAAAATAACCACCACTAATAAATATTTTTTATTTCAAATTGAAATATGAACAAAACAAGATAAAAATAAATAGGGAGATTTACATAATCTTCCGCCCAATCTCTATGTATTAACATATCAACCGCCTCTTCAATTTTTCCCTTCAGACCACCCAACTATGCCGAAAACATAAGATTATGTTGATCTCTACATAAAAATTGAAGTTTGGGTGATTGATATGTTAGTACATAAGAATTGAGTGGTAAGTATGTAAATACCCTACCCCAAAAAAAAAAAAGTAAAAAATAAAAATTGAAGTGATCCTAAACAGCCCTTCTTTAACATCAATAAGTGACAGGAATTTTACAACTGTATAAATTGAACATGTTGATTGATTATGGTTATACCTTCTTGGATAGAAAGTTGATCAATCANTGCCCCAATTAACTTTCCATATATTTTGATTAGATTTGGCGTGAGGACTTACCATTTGGATGTTGCTTATGATTTTTTGAGCTTTGATTGTACCATTCAGATTTTAGTTATTTTAGCAAATCTACTTAGGATAATGGTACAATGATTTTTTTTTGTTTTCAATTCTTTCAAACCTAATGACCCTTTGGCATTAAAAATCAAGTGTTTCAAATAATCTAACACCTACATATTCTAAGCTTCATGTTTTTGAGAAAGAATGCAGAGTTCGATGGCTAATTTATGCCTGGATAGTTATAGAATTAAACCAAGATGCCATTGAGAACATATTAATGCATTAGGATGTCACTTTATTGCTCTCTAAATTTAAGGAATTAGGTCTTGACTAACTTTTTTATGAGTTGTTGTAACTTACGGCTAGGGCTGTGAATTTAGCTCGAGGGTTGTTAATCACAAGAAGCTTGATTTGAATTTGACTCGGATCGAGATAGGATCGAAATTAATGAGCCAAGCTACGAGCTAAAATTTGGATCAAATTTTTTTCAAGGCTTGAGCTTGCTCAAACTCGGCTCGTTTACATCCCTGGACGTGGTTTAGAGCAATTAATTTAGCTTCTACTTTTTAGCCGTTTATTTAATCATCCGTGAAGGGTCTTTATTAATCATCCGGTTGTAGGACCCTAGCAATCCAATTTTTTATTTTTCATTTAATTGTAGTGGTTAAATAACAAATTTGCTTACTATTTTTGCTGAATTCAAAGAAAAAGCTAAAGAAAATAACACGAAAGAGAGAAAGGAAGCTAAGGGAAGTAGATTTGACAAATAAATTAATTAAGATATTTGTTTATCATTTAATAATCTCTTTCCTTCTAATCATCTCACCATAAATCCGATGAAGATATTAGATTTAATCTTATAGAACAATCCAAAAAATTTCTATATTCCCCTTGAAAAATCGTACTAATTCCACAACATTTCGCATCATTCATTTGTTTTTTTTTAACATAATATAATTATATTGTTGTGTCAAGTTCATTGTGAAATAGTTGTCCATTTTCATGGTGGGATATTAATCCAATGCAGCTAATGCTAGTATCTTTTCTATTTCTATCATCTCTTATTCATGTATCCGAAGACTAGGTTTTGAGAGTGCTTTCCCACCTCTTACTATTCCCATTCACTCCATGAAGTTGCAGCCAAATGCAGTGAATTCCTCTCCTGCATTATGGCCAGCTGATTTCTCCCTATTATATCTTTAATACGATGAATTTGTTCTCTGTTATTGGTGAATTGCAGAGGATGGTCAGCAAGCAGTAAGAATTCAAGATGGAAACATAGGGGTAATAAGAATGTTTGATGACAATAAAATCTAGAGGCATTTACATAAATACCAAAAAATTCTTATTTATTTACATATCTAACACCTAAACTTTCATATTTACCTGCATGCTACTCGGATTTTTAACTTCACATCAAAAATGCCATAATCACTATCTTTTTAAAATTGAAATACACCCAAGTGTTATAAGTGTAAATATCAGACGTTGGGTGTTGAATGTGTAAATACATAAGAATTATGTGGTAGTTTTCCTAAAATCTAATATGGTTATTTATTATCAATTCATGGTATTCTCTACTAGTCGTCTCACCATATTGGTCCAGTAAGAAAATCCAAATACCTCTTGAAAAATCCTAGATAAAAATAACTTTTATACAACCTACTGCATCATTTTCGAATCCATTTCAAATTGTGTCACAATTGTATTGCTGTGTCAAGTTGATTCTGAATTACATTTTGATCTTCAAGTTCACTCAAGTGTTAGAACTCTTTGAATAATAACGAACTTTTATATGTAATTGAAGTTGTTTGCTTATTTCTAATTAAGCTCGAAGAAATGCTATTGAGAAATATGGTCTACATCGACTTGAATTAAAATGTTAAGATTGAATGGCCTATTCAGAGGAGCATATATACTTATACTTAAGGCTTATTTGGGACCATTTTTGTTTTTTATTTTTTCTTTATTTTTTTGAACATGTTTATTTGATGCATTTTTTTGAACGTTTTTATTTTTTTATTTCTGAAACAAATCTACTTGTTTTTGAAAAGATTCAAAATGACATTTAAATATTTTGAATGTTTTTAAAAATAACCGCCACTAATAAATATTTTTTATTTCAAAGTGAAATATAAACAAAACAAGATAAAAATAAATAGGGAGATTTACATAACTTCTGCCCAATCCCTATGTATCAACATATCAGCCGCCTCTTCAATTTTTCCCTTCAGACCACCCAACTATGCCGAAAACATAAGAATATGTTGATCTCTACACAAAAATTGAAGTTTGGGTGATTGATACGTTAGTACATAAGAATTGGGTGGTAAGTATGTAAATACCCTACCCAAAAAAAAAGTAAAAAATAAAAATTAAAGTGATCCCAAACAGCCCTTCTTTAACATCAATAAGGGACAGGAATTTTACAACTGTATAAATTGAACATGTTGATTGATTATGGTTAAACCTTCTTGGATAGAAAGTTGATCAATCAGAGTGCTGATTGCCCTAATGTGTATTTTCTCTTCTGAATGCTGGCCATTCATCTTTTTAACCACATTAACTGCTCTTAATTTTCTTAGGGAGCCACCATAATAGATCAACAAGTGTGCATATCTCGTTGGGGACACAACGAAGAATCTTCAAGCTTTTGGGAACAACATTCATGGAGATTGGATGATGATGATGAGACAATGGTATGTTTTTGTGCACAAACATTAATATTCTTCTTTTATTACAATATGCATTGTTTCAAGCTTGTTAGAACAACCCGAGATACTCAATGATTGAGTTTTTGCAACAATCTTCGTCGTAACCCAAATATGGTTTTCTTATGGTTTTGTTTGGATTAAAGGAAAGTGGAACCTAATCTCAACATTAATTGACTTGTATCTTTAAAATTTCTTTGAGGATTTACATACATCCACTCAATTCCTATGTATTTACATTTCTAACACCTAAACTTAATTTTTTACATACATACTACCTTACCTAATACTTATGCATGAAAAATGTGTATTTCACTTATTAGAAGTTAAAATGGTGATATTTTTTATGTGATATGAAAGAATTGGGAGGTGCAAATGTAAAAAAGCAAAGTTTAGGTGAGATATATAAATAAATAGGAATTAGGTTGTATGTATTAACATATCAAACACCTAAACTGCAATTTTTACATATACAACCTTTCCTATGCTCGAGAATGTGCATTTTACTTTTTAAAAAGTTGAAATGGTGGTATTTTTTATGTAATATGAAAGATTTGGGAGGTATAAATGTAAAAAACAAAACTTAGATAGTACATGTGTAAATACACAGGAATTGGTTGATGCATGTAAATGCCCCAAACTCTTTATTCATTTCACTCAACATTTCTCTTAGAAAACAATTGAGGATATGAAATTAAACACTATTAATCTTGATTGATTGATTCAACAACCATTGATCTGAGATTTCACCTCAAATTCTCTCACTCTTAAAACCAAACAGAGACATGCGGATCTCTTCTCCACCACACCAAGAGAGGCCATAAACATAGCACAAGAGGTGGTGAAGACGATGTTAGCGCATGGCTACATCCTTGGCAAGGACGCGTTGCAGAAGGCGAAGGCCTTCGATGAATCCTATCAGGTTTCTTCCCGCGCCGCATCGAAGGCCGCCGACGTGAGCCAAAGGATCGGTCTCACTGATAAGATAAATGCGGGTTTGGATGCCGTTCTTGCAGTCGACGAGAGATATCACGTAAGGGAGGCGACTAAAACCGTGGTTTCTGCAACTGGTAGGGCGGCGGCTGCCGTCGGGAGCTCTATCATTAACAGCAGCTACTTCTCTGCCGGAGCTCTTTGGGTGTCTGATGCTCTCAGCAGAGCTGCGAAGGCGGCGGCGGAACTCAGCGAAAGGGGTGCTAGAAATTGAAGCCTGGTACAAATATGGTTTGTTGAATATGTTTTTACTTGTAGATAATGTTTGAAATGCTGCAGAGGCTTTTGTTATGGAGTTGGATTGATGAAGTTGGTGTTTATAGAAATAAGCCCTATTAATGCCACGTTTTACCTTTTATTTGCAATTTCTGAACTTTGAATTTTTTTGACCTGCAATTTGTTTCAAATTTATGTGAGTTGGAAGAAGGCTAGTTATAAGCTAATATAAAAAGGGGCTATTACATTCATAAAATTTGATTAAATCTTTAAATTATAATCTCATCCCTATTGCTTGATGTAGCAGTCTAGTGCTGTGCCTATAAATGAGATTGGAGGAACTAAGGAATTGAAATAGATTCAACAAATTTTGTTATGAATGGAAAGATGGATTGAGCTGGTTGTGCCCTCTTTAGAAGGATTGACAAAATAAGTCATTGAATAATGACATTTTTTTCTGTTTTTTAATCAAATAATTAAAAATTAAGCCTCATGATGCTTGTAGTTTTNTTCAACAAATTTTGTTATGAATGGAAAGATGGATTGAGCTGGTTGTGCCCTCTTTAGAAGGATTGACAAAATTGACATTTTTTTCTGTTTTTTAATCAAATAATTAAAAATTAAGCCTCATGATGCTTATAGTTTTTTTTTTGAATATTTGCTTCATTTTTTGTATTAATATTATTTTAATTTTTTTGTAAGCCTAATCATAGTTTTTTTAATCGATTTATGTGTTTTATTTAACATATTATTGTCATAATATATTGTACAATAAAATTAATCTTTAGAGGATCTTTCGTGGATCCAACGGGTCAGAACAAGACGTGCGTCAAAAGATGAATGTCAACAAAGTAAGTGTATTTGAAGTGAGGGCAATCAATCTATAATAGTTGCCTGATCAGAGACTGATCTAGCGGGTGACTGATCAAAGATTGATCGATTAAGGACCGACCAACTTGAGACCAATTGTTTTAGAGATTGGACAGTTGGAGGTTGATCGACAAGAATATAACTTGATAGAGACTAATTAATTGGGAATCAACTGACCTAAAACTTACTCATCAGAAGTCAGATGATTAAAGATGATCAAGAGTATAAATGTCATTTTACAATTATTTCTCCCACATATAAGAGAGCAATAAATGTAAAAGTTTTTTTTTTTTAATTATTTTTTGAAACCTACATGATAAATGAATTTGAATTNATTGACTTGTATCTTTAAAATTTCTTTGAGGATTTACATACATCCACTCAATTCCTATGTATTTACATTTCTGACACCTAAACTTAATTTTTTACATACATACTACCTTACCTAATATTTATGCATGAAAAATGTGTATTTCACTTATTAGAAGTTAAAATGGTGATATTTTTTATGTGATATGAAAGAATTGGGAGGTGCAAGTGTAAAAAAGCAAAGTTTAGGTGAGATATATAAATAAATAGGAATTAGGTTGTATGTATTTACATATCAAACACCTAAACTGCAATTTTTACATATACAACCTTACCTATGCTCGAGAATGTGCATTTTACTTTTTAAAAAGTTGAAATGGTGGTATTTTTTATGTAATATGAAAGATTTGGGAGGTATAAATGTAAAAAACAAAACTTAGATAGTACATGTGTAAATACACAGGAATTGGTTGATGCATGTAAATGCCCCAAACTCTTTATTCATTTCACTCAACATTTCTCTTAGAAAACAATTGAGGATATGAAATTAAACACTATTAATCTAGATTGATTGATTCAACAACCATTGATCTGAGATTTCACCTCAAATTCTCTCACTCTTAAAACCAAACAGAGACATGCGGATCTCTTCTCCACCACACCAAGAGAGGCCATAAACATAGCACAAGAGGTGGTGAAGACGATGTTAGCGCATNCAACCATTGATCTGAGATTTCACCTCAAATTCTCTCACTCTTAAAACCAAACAGAGACATGCGGATCTCTTCACCACCACACCAAGAGAGGCCATAAAC
Organism: Phalaenopsis hybrid cultivar; assembly: GCA_002079205.1. NCBI lineage: Eukaryota > Viridiplantae > Streptophyta > Magnoliopsida > Asparagales > Orchidaceae > Phalaenopsis > Phalaenopsis hybrid cultivar. Next base: position 68,026 of record JXCR01144967.1, on the reverse strand, counting down.
ATAACACAAGAGGTGGTGAAGACGATGTTAGCAAAGGGCTACATCCTTGGCAAGGACGCGTTGCAGAAGGCGAAGGCCTTCGATGAATCCTATCAGGTTTCTTCCCGCGCCGCATCGAAGGCCGCCGACGTGAGCCAAAGGATCGGTCTCACTGATAAGATAAATGCGGGTTTGGATGCCGTTCTTGCAGTCGACGAGAGATATCACGTAAGGGAGGCGACTAAAACCGTGGTTTCTGCAACTGGTNCTATCAGGTTTCTTCCCGCGCCGCATCGAAGGCCGCCGACGTGAGCCAAAGGATCGGTCTCACTGATAAGATTAATGCGGGTTTGGATGCCGTTCTTGCGGTCGACGAGAGATATCACGTAAGGGAGGCGACTAAAACCGTGGTTTCTGCAACTGGGAGGGCGGCGGCTGCCGTCGGGAGCTCTATCATTAACAGCAGCTACTTCTCTGCCGGAGCTCTTTGGGTGTCTGATGCTCTCAGCAGAGCTGCGAAGGCGGCGGCGGAACTCAGCGAAAGGGGTGCTAGAAATTGAAGCCTGGTACAAATATGGTTTGTTGAATATGTTTTTACTTGTAGATAATGTTTGAAATGCTGCAGAGGCTTTTGCTATGGAGTTGGATTGATGAAGTTGGTGTTTATAGAAATAACTTTTTAGATTTGTGAAGGGTTATTTTTTTTATTTGCAATTTCTGAACTTTGAATTTTTTTGGCCTGCACTTTGTTTCAAATTTATGTGAGTTGGAAGAAGGCTAGTTATAAGCTAATATAAAAAGGGGCTATTACATTCATAAAATTTGATTAAATCTTTAAATTATAATCTCATCCCTATTGCTTGATGTAGCAGTCTAGTGCTGTGCCTATAAATGAGATTGGAGGAACTAAGGAATTGAAATAGATTCAACAAATTTTGTTATGTATGGAAAGATGGATTGAGCTGGTTGTGCCCTCTTTAGAAGGATTGACAAAATAAGTCATTGATTAATGACATTTTTCTGTTTTTAATCAAATAATTAAAATTTAAGCCAGTTTTTTTTGAATATTAGCTTCATTTTTTTGTATTAATATTATTTTAATTTTTTTTGTAAGCCTAATCATAGTTTATTTTTTTTATTGATTTATGTGTTTTATTTAACTTATGATTGTCATAATATATTGTACAATAAAATTAATCTTTAGAGGATCTTTCGTGTACAAGACGTGTGTCAAAAGATGAATGTCAACAATATAAGGGTATTTGAGGTAAGGACAATCAATCTATAATAGTTGCCTAATCAGAGATTGATCTAGCGGGTGACTGATCAAAGACTGATCGATTAAGGGCCGATCAACTTGAGACCAATTGTTAGTTGGAGGTTGATCGATAAGAAGATAACCTAATAGAGAGCAATTAATTGGGAATCAACTGACCTAAAACTTACTCATCAGAATTCAGATGATTAAAGATGATCAAGAGTATAAATGTCATTTTACAATAATTTGTCTCCCAAATTTAAAAAATGTGTGCGCGCGCGTGTGCGTGTGTGCCTCTAATTTTATATCAATGATTTTAAATTAATATGATTAATATCTGCATTTAAAAAATCTTAAATATATAAATATTTATAATTTTTTTAACTTGTATGTGTGTGTGTGTGTGTCTGTGAAAAAGATTAGTTTCCATTTAAGACTTCATTCTTCTTAATTTTTTTAAATTATTATAATTATGATTCTTAAAAAAAATAAAATTATTATTAAAATTTTAATGATTTTAAAGATATAAATATTATTATAATTATTGAATTTGGATATGTTCTGTGAATCACATCCAAGGAATGAAATGTAAAACAAGATAAAGAAAGAATGAATGAGTGAAAGAGAGAGCACACAGTAAAAATCTTATACTCTAAAGGTGACCGATTAAGTTCTTACTATTGACATGATCCTCTAATTTATAAATAGGGAGGTATAAAGTGAAAAATTACTTGGTTGCCCCTATTTTTATGAAGGCGTCACATGATATTTTAAACATATAGAAAATACAGAAGCCTATGATTCGACTAACTGATAGTTCGATCAACAAGGACAAATGATCCTTGGGTCAACCAAGTACATTTGACAATTTTTTTCGAGTTGGGGCAATTTGGTCGACTTAAGTTAGTCGATCGATTGTCTCAGTTCGGCTGTCGATTGTTGAGACTTTTGGATGAGAAACTCATGTTTCTAGAATATAACAAGACTGTCAAGCAGAGTGTGAATCATTATAATCTAATGGGTAGCCATCCTCTTTTGATAAGAGATTAGTCTGGAAGCCTCGATAAATGTTCAATAATGAGATCCTTGGGCCTCCTGAAGTCTTCGAGGCCCCTGCAAGAAGTTTGTAATAATTCAATGAGAGTGAAACATGTTCCTTCGCTGAGTTGGACGTCTGTTGAATTTTGACTCAAACGACCTTCGTTCGGTTGATCCGAATCCTGTTTCAATGGAGTTGTAGGCTTTAACTGATTAACAAGATCTTTTAGTCTTTTGCTAACGTGGTCCTCGCCCTTTTTTAATGGACTATTCTTGACTATAATTTTATCTTATATTTAAACGAGTTTCTATTTATTCATGCTGATGCATTTCTTATGTACAATATTGTAAAATGAATTCAAATTTATATTGCACTCATCTTAAAATAATAATTATTAAACTAAATAAAAATTAATTCAAAATCGTTGTCCGGTTTTTTTTTTTCTTTCCGGTTTATTTAGTTGCAGTGACCGGCCTGTGAGCCGTTCTTCACGGTTACCGCAATACTGTTTACACGTGACACTTCGCCGATAAATCGGGATTTATATTAAAAACAACCTACGGTCGCTGTGATCTTCTTCCACGAATGGAATGCCAACCCGGATGAACTATATCAGTCACATCCAAAATCTCTTTCAGCCTCTTCACACCGAAGAGAAAACCGGAGCTATAAAAAGGGCTTGCTGCATTCGTTCTCCCGTCATTTGGTCGGTTCCGATCGCCACCGTTCTGTTCGTCTCCGGCCGTGAACGTCGTGTTCTTCTTAGCGAATCGAAAACCTAGGAACTCTTGAGATTGTCGACGGGTGAAGGTATGAGACCCGGTGAAAGAGGTGAAGTCATGGTGCAGCCAGGATTAAGCTTGGCTAGGCTTTGTTTCTGTTGCATGGTCGCCGGCGGGGTGCAGTTTGGCTGGGCGCTACAGCTTTCTCTACTCACACCCTATGTCCAGGTTTGATTTCTTTTTTAGTATTCTTTGAAATAAATTTAGGTTCTTAGATTTCGTTCCTGGAGATGTTTTTTGAAGAATGAGGCTAAATTTGGTGTGGGGTTTGGCGATGTTGTCACCATTTCTGTCCATTAAGCTCCTTGAACCACCGTTCTGTTACCTGTTATCGATCCGAATGTCACAGTGCAAGCAAAGACGTAGAGGGAGAAAAGAAAAAAGAAAGCGAGGATATTTTTTAGGAAATACGGTTGTGGATACACGTCCTTACACTTATATATATATATATA
>JXCR01144967.1:27200-63995 GCA_002079205.1 Phalaenopsis hybrid cultivar | reverse complement strand
GAGAGAGAGAGAGAGAGAGAGAGAGAGAGAGAGAGAGAGAGAGAGAGAGGGAGGTTGTAACGTCTAAATCTGGAACATTTATACAATTGACAGAGAATTACTTTCATTTAGAATAATATAACTCATATTTGGAAGACCATGACAATACTGCCACCTATATCTTTTGTTTTCATGAAATAAGCTTTAATTTGATTATAGCATGAAATACATGCATTTGTTAGTTCTTTTACGCCACCAACAAATTTTAATCTTCCGCACAAATTTCAAGATATGATTCGGATCTCGAGAAGATATTTAGAGCAAGAAATGTTCAAATCTTGATAAAAAATCATCCAGAGCTCCGATTTTAACAAACCTTATGTCAAACTGACCGGCTCGATGAGCTAATGAAATCAAAATTAATCCAATCTGAGTCAAATCAAGCCTGGATCAAGTCCTTAAATCATTCTTAGAAGATTTTCGGATACATTTTAAAGGTCAAACGGATACCGAATCTGACAAGTTCATAGTCGAATCGAGCGTCACGATAAAACAAATCTAAAAAGCGCATGAGCCGATATCATTAAAACATCCAAACGTTCATTAAGTGCAGTCTGATTTAAGGAAGCTCTACAGACCGTTCGATCAAAATGATTCATATTCCTGCATTATTTGCACCCAAAATACTATAAATAAATCTCCACCCCTCACATGAGGGGGAGATTAAGCCCTATGAGAGAACTTGAGGTTTTGAGAATGAGATAAAGTCCAACACCATCCCGACCGTCGTGGACCACCGCTGACAGCCGCGGACTGCCAAGGACAACCGCCGACCACAATCGACCGCCACCGACCGTCGTTGACTGTCGCTGACTTTTGTAGACACATGTCGACTGTAACTTTATTATGTCATAATTTGTTATTTTTCTTTCATCTGAGTGTGTGCTAAATTCTCGTGCAACGCTAAGATGAGAATCCATTACTCTATGCCGCAAATTTTCTAGCACTCATTAGTTTGACGCCGTCTGTGGGAAACAAAACACCATTTTACACTGTCTTCAGCTCTGAGACGCCAAATCCCTACTTCATTTCCCATTGAAGAGTATCATCCAACTGATGAAGGAATCTTTTTTGCTTTTAAAAGATCATCCTTGGAGCATTCTTTGATGTGGGTGTAACCTTCACCACAGTCTCGAATGGTCATTCACATCAAAGTCCCGAGCACGATGGTAGTGGAGTTATCTTCTTGCATTCTATTCAGACACAAAATATTTCACACCTAGGCTGAGGACAACTTTCACTGCAATTTCGAAAGGTCGTTCATGTTATTGCCTTGGGTACGACTGTGGTGGGGAAATCATCCCATATTTCATTCAGATTACAAGTCTACGAGAATCTCTCCTGGGCTGAGGGGGCAACATTCACCGCAAATAACGATTCCTTAATGCCCCCTCATTATACTGGAGTTTCTCTTCAACTAGATCAAGAAGTTGATATCTTCAAGGCTTAATACATGTGTTGTTTTACAAGCTTGCATGGAAAACATCCTCGCTGGGGGAGCAAAAGATTTAAAAAACCACAATTAAAAAGTTGTCAAACATTTTCTTGAGTATGATTGTAACAATATTTTCAAGAAAACATACGGTCTATTGCGGTCCATGCCATAGTCTCGAGAAATGCAGAACATCTCTGACATATCATTCTAGGCTTAATTGATCATGAGGGGACTCGATTCGACCTCTTTCATTACAGACTCGTCATCAAGCAAAAACTTCGACATACAACTTCGGATAGGTCAAAAATCATTGGTGCATTTCCTTCAACCTCTTCCATTACAAGTTACAGTTGTCAAGCAAAAACTTCGATATACAGCCTCAGAGAGGTTAAAAATCTTTGGTGGATTTCCTTTGACTTCTTCTATAACAGTTTACGGTCGTCAAACAAACGTTTCGGCCAACAATCTAGGATAGATCAACCATTCTCAGTGAATTTTTTTACGGGTTAATATCGTCAAATATCTCCGGTTATACAACCAGTACTGGTCTTACATCATTCTTCTTTCAACTATGCCCCTTGAAGTTGAGCCCGGGCGGCAAATCTAGAAGAAAAGCTTGTTGTGGACAGGGTCCTCACTAGAAAGACTCCACGAAAATAAGTGGTTGATAGGATTTCCACTCAAAGATCTTAGAATGCTACAAGCCTCAGAAGACAAAAGTACATAAAAATCTCAGAAGACACAGATATATAAAAAAATCTCAGAAGGCTACGAACCTTAGAAAGTACCGGTTCATTTCAAGTTCCTATAAGACGTAAACCCGAGAGGACACAACCTCAGAAGACACGAGTCTCAAAAGGTACACGATTCTTTATTTTATAAAATGAGTGTACTAACTTTAATTGTAAAATTTCGTACGGTTGATAAACCACAATAGCCTCAGAAGCAACATCAAAGAGGTACGAAGAAATACAATAAGAACTGGTGCAAAGGCTTCAAGAGATATTGCCGCTATAAAAACATGTAATTCTCCCATCAAAGCATAGCTGGAAAACTTTAACATTTCTTCATCTCCACCGAAATGCGCAACAACAACAAGCAAGAAGAATTTCATGAACCATTGTCATATCAATTCCTTTAGGCGAAAATCTAACGCTTTGTGCTTAAATATCACATGATTATGAGTGTCACTAAAGAACCCGCACAACCGTACTAAAATTGTCGGTGTTAACGTTAAGCCGTGACTCCTGAACAAAACAATCAACCCGATAATAATTGTCACCACCGACAAGACAACCGAGCAACTTAAACTCAGAACGCCTTCATGATTTCGATAAACTCTGATGCTGATGGAAATCGTAGGCCAACTCTCAAGGCTGTCTCATGAACGACAATATACCTGGAAGGAGGAGAACACGCTCGATTGGTCGAAGTCGACAATTTTACCATCATATCATTCGAAGAGTAATATTTCTTTTGAAACAAAATCAAATCGCTCTTCGTCAGAATTTACACTGCATCCTCCAGGTTCTGACCTTTCCTTTGGTTCTCAATGGAACGAGGTTTTCTAGTTGTCACCATTTCCTCAATGTGAAAGAAGATCCCAACGTTGATCTGCTACGCAGGACGGGGACGACTTTCCTCTTCACTGCAACAAGAAAGAAGATCATATTGACTGCAACGAGAAAGAAGATCTCGTTGCGTGTCTGCTACGTACGATGTAGATGACTTTCCTCTTCTCCTCCATGAGAAAGAAGATCCCGTTTCTTTCCTGCCACGCAAGACGGGGACGACTTTTCTCTTCGCCGCAAAGAGAAAGAATATCCCGTTGCTTGCTTGCTACACAGGACGCGAACGACTTTCCTCTTCCTATAACGAGAAAGAATATCTCGTTGCTTGCCGCTACACAAGATAGGGATGACATTTCTCTTCATTGCCACGAGAAAGAAGATTTTGTTACTTGTCTGCTATGCAGGGCGAAGATAAATTTTCTCTTCGCCCTTCACAAGAAAGAATATTTCGCTGCTTGCCTGCTGCGCAGGACGTGGACGACTTTCCACGTCACTGCAAAGAGAAAGAAGATCCCTTTGCTTGTCTGCTACACACGACGGAGATAACTTACCTCTTCCCCACAACTTTTCACCACAACTCTGCGCCGCAACTCTTCACTACAACTCTGCACCGTAACTTTTCGCCTCAACTATTCACTGCAGCTCTGCACCACAATCCTTCACCGCACTTTCCGCTGCAACTCTTAACCGCTATACAAGACAATTTTTTTCTTCTGGAACATCCGACAACTCCACCTTTATCCTTTCCTTCAAGCCTATTTATAGACTCGAAAATAGATTCAAATATTAACTGCTCATTATTATATAAACTCGAAATGAGTGCAAACATTAAATACTTGTTATTAATTTTTTTTTTTCATTTCATATTCCTTCTGCTTTGGCCTTTCAAATTCTGCATTTATGACATGAAATTAATTGAAATTGTTAAAAAAAATAAATGATGGGATAGGAACCATTAAAAAAAAATTATGCTCAAATTATCATTTGGGCTCTTTAAATTCCTCTTTTTATATGTGCTCCCTCGGATCCCGTGGCTCACCTTCCCATGCTCCAGCTTAGGCACACGGTTCAGATTCCCTTAGACCGACCCGCCTTTCCAACTTAAGCCCCGCCGGGTCCACTTCGAGCCTCCCAGCTTTGGCCTGCTGGGCCAACCATTCCCTACCTGCTTCAGCCAGCTTACCCGAAAGTCAGGCACGTTAAAAAAAATTTATAATTTGTCCAAGGCAGGGTTCGAACCCTAATTATGCTGCTTGAAGCAGAGGGTACCAACTAAATTTCATATATTTTGATTTTAAATTATTCTTATTTAAATAAGAATGGTAATAAACGGTAATGAATATATATATGTATATATACTATGCCCTACAAAAATGAAAAAAACAATAGATTCTGATATTATTGGATGACGAATTGGATCTGCCCGAAAGTAGAAGGGCAACTAATACACCACCAACGAATTTTCATCATCCGACACGGATCTCAAGGCATGACATGAATCTCGAGACAATATTTAGATCAATAAATACTCAAATCTTGATAAAAATCATTCAGAGCTCCGATTTCAGCAAACTTATAGTCAAACTGACTGGCTCGATTATACGAACCTAATGAAATCAAAGTTAATCCAATTCGAGTCAAATCAAGCCTGAATCAAGTCATTAAACCACACTTAGAAAGTTTTCCGGACACATTTACAAGGTCAAACAGATGCCAAATCTAGTAAGTTCATAATTGAATCGAGCGTCTCGATAAGATGAATCCAACTAGTCCAAGATCACTCAATTCCGAAATCATTAAAGCTTCCAAATGTTGATTAAACTCTGTCTGATTGAAGAAAGCTCTCCGGACTGTCCAATCAAAATGGTTCATATTCCTGCATTAATTGCACCTAGAACATCATTAATAGACCCACACCTTTCACATGAGGGGGGAGCTTGAGCCTTGGTAGAGAACTTGAGGCTTTGAAAATGAGCTGAAGTCCAACACCATCCCTACCGTCGTCGACCACCGCTGACCTTTGCCGACCACTGCCGATCGTCTTAAACCGTCAATGACCATCGTTGACTGCCGCTGATCGCCGACGACCGCCGTCGACCACTATTGACTGTCGTCTACCATTGTTGACCGCTGTCGACTGCCAATAACTGCCGCTGACCGTTGTAGACCCCCGTTGACTGTCGTCGACCACTGCCGACCGCTGTTGACAACCATCGATCGTCGTCGAACACCACTAAGTAGACGTTGTCAATTGACGTTATAACTTTGAAAAATCTAGTGACTTTTTCCTATCTGTGGGAGAAATAAATTCTGTAATCATCAATCAATAGTGAATTTTTACAACTGGGTCATTTTTACAACTGAGTATGACCCCGTGGTTTTTTTATTTTCCGGGTTTTCCACGTAAAAACTTCTCGTGTCATCACTAGTTTTTTTTTTTTTTTCATCTGAGTGTGTACTGAGTTCTCGTGCAACGTTAAGATAATAATCCATTACTCTACCACTGCGAATTTTCTAACACACATCTAGTTCTTTTTTGTACTGATGATTATTAGACTTGTAAATTGATATTGAAGAGAAATGCGTAAAAAAGGAGTTTTTATATGTGATTTGATGTTGACGACATACACCCATTTGAATTCATCGCAGAAGATGAAAGGTTACTTATTGAAGTTTCACCTTCATTTTCTTCCTAATTTGATGCAGACGCTTGGGCTTCCACATCATTTGGCTTCAATCTCGTGGCTCTGTGGACCCATTTCAGGGCTGGTTGTAAGTATTTTAACTCTATATTTTCGTCGTTCATATTTATACTTGAAGGCACTGTGTTGGTTGAGTTTATGCGATTATTTAACCATGTTTTCATATGATTAGATTGCACCTACTGTTGGTTTATTGAGTGATAGATGCAGATTAAGATTTGGCAGGAGAAGGCCATTTATTGTTGCTGGATGCATTATTGTTTGTTTTGCTGTGAGTATTTGTTCATCCCTTATTCATGATTTAATGCTTGGAAGATTTACATACATTACAGTTAATCCCTATCTATTTACATGTCTAACACCTAAACTTCAATTTTTACATATACTATAAATGAATAGATTTCACTTTTTAAAAGTTAAGGAAGTGGCATTTTTGATGTGGCATGAATGATTTGGACATTATGAATGTAAAAAATAAAATTTATGTGTTTGAGATGCGAATACATAAGAATTGGGTGGTATTTATGTAAATGGCGCTGCATAAGAATTTGTTGTTTGTTATGTATAGGTGCTTTTGATTGGGTTTTCATCAGACATAGGATCTGCATTCGGTGATACAAAGGAGAATTGCAGGTTTATCTCACTTCTTGTACTTGTAGAAATCTCATCTATGATTGTATGATTCGCGTTTCAAATCCTCATGAGTTAGAAGGTTCATACAGCACATACATTGGTCCTCGATGGAAGGCTGCTGTTGTCTGTATAGTGGGGTTTTGGGTGCTTGATTTTGGTAACAATCTAATACAGGTACAATTTGTAAATATGGAATAACAAATCATTTTAAGCTTGAAATATGTAAAGTGAATTTTATACCAACTATTTGGGGATGGCTTATGTTGAATCAGTGTATTGATCCTAACTCTCTGTGACTAATTACAGAGTCCAACTCGCGCAATGATGGGTGACCTGTCTGGTAAGTACAAGATTTTATTTGCAAATGTTTTTTGGCTAATTTCTTTGTTACAGGGATGAATTATGCAATATCATTGACATAACTAATTTAATATGCATTTTTTCCCCTTCTGTGGTAGGAAAACATGGATGTAATGCAGCAAATATAATCTTTGCCTTTTGGATGGCTTTTGGAAATATCTTAGGCTTTTCTTCTGGGTCTATTTGGAGCTGGCATAAGTAAGCTGTTTTTTAATAAAACATTCATAAATAAAAGTACATCCGCAGTTTGGCGGCGTTCATCTGGTTGATGACTCTTATTCAACGGAGTTCTTACCAGATGGTTTCCTTCCCTGATGACCAATGCTTGTTGCGAAGCCTGTGCTAACCTAAAAGGTGCCTTTTTGGTTGCAGTTGTAAGTTCCTCTTTCCTGCGGCTCATTACACTGCAATTTTTATTTGTTTTAAAGTCATTATTTTTTCATTTATTTGTTGTTTTTAAACTAATCTCATGCCACCTTGGTTTCCCAAATAAAGTTATGGTTTTGAACTTTAGGCATTTGGATAAACTACAACAACAACAAGCCTTTATTCCACACCCCGGGTTCAAAAGGCAGTACACCCCAACATCGATGTGTATGATGAAATGAATTGAACATGTTTTGTATTATTAAAAAAAGATTTGCATGCAAATAATAACATTTATAAATTAATAAATGTATTTTTTTCTTATAATGAATAGTTCACTGATACAATTGAAATGAAAACAGAGAACTAACTGAATCGAAACTGAAAGGACAATATGAAACAACTACTTAGACTCCAAAAGGAAAATATAATAGCTAAAATAAATAATGAAAAAATACCAAGACGAGAAGACTAAAACTAAAAAGCCTGATTAGGTAGAGACGATCCTAAGATGGTTTAACCTACTATGCAGAAATATTTAAGAGTAAATATGAAAAATAAACTAGTACAATTATTTATTAAAGCAAAAATGATAAGGAAAATGAGACATGCAGGATGAACAACAAATAGAGATGATTACTACATGCATATATAACATAAACATCAAATATGCTTACTTATCATAAGAAAATATGCAATTATTTTCCAATCAAGTTTCTTGTTATTTTGTTTTTCATTTATTATTTATATAGTCGATTTTAACAGACACTCTGAAACCGAGAATACCAATACTTACTCAATGAAACTCAACGATTTATTATAGAGTCGTCACTTTGTGAGCCCGTTGGCCTGACTAGCCAATGTGATATTTTATTTTTCATTGACTTATATACCATCACATACAATCATACCAAATTTTTCATAGGTATATAGGTATGAAATGTGATATTAATACAAACTTGTGATATGACAGATGCAATTTCATACAAGTAAAATATAAGGGAAAGAAAATATCATAATTACATAATTAACTCAATTATGCAAGAATTTTGCAGCAATAGATTTAGGCTATTAGTGATTTCATCATGAGCAATAATTGAGGTCTATAACAAAAAAAAAGGCATGACTGATAATCCCATAAAATAATTATGAATCTATAAATAACAAAGACAAACACCCATAACTAGGAAATGTATATTTATCCACTAATAAAAAATAGTTACTTACCTCAAGGTTGCAAATGCGATACTTCTATGAATTTGACGGTTCAATATCAATCAGACACCAATTGAAAAATAAAATAAAATAATTATGAAATTAAACTTATTTATTTATGAAATGAAATTAGATGCAACCAAGTTGACCTTTTATTATTATCATTTTTATTATTATAATATTTTTCAAGTATGAAGTTCTGAACATTAACCTAGCAAATATAATTATAATAGTATATTATTTTTGTTTTAGTTTTGATATGGAGAAATTTATAATTTTTGAATTAATTTGTTGGAAAATTTAAATATGCAACACTTCAAACCTAACGACTCTCATCAACCTCGAACCAAGAAATGGGGATCTACATTTTCCACCATAAAGTATTTCGTATGGCACCGTACCGATAGTAGATTGGAAGTTATTATTATAAGCAAACTATACCAATGGATTATAAACTTCCTAACTAGCTTCGAAGTCCAAAATACAAGCTCTTAGCAAGTCTTCTAAGGTCTGAATGGTGTGCTATGATTGTTCATTTGTTTGTGGATGAAAAACAGTACCGAAGTCCAATCTCGTGCCCGTAGCTTCTTGCTATTGTTTTCATAACCTGGAAGTAAATCTTCCATTTCGATTTGATACAATGATAGTTGTAATTTTATGAAGTCGAATGATGTTGTCCATGTTAATTTTGAGTAATTTATTCACTGAATAGGTCTTCTTAATTGATAGAAAATGAGCTAATTTAGTTTATCGACCACAACCCAAATAGCACATATTCTTGTTTATCTCGACAAGCTAACCAAAAAGTTAATGGAAATTCCTTCCCATTTCTATTTTGGATGGGAAGGGGCTGCAATCAACCACCAGGTCTCTCATGTTCGACCTTAATCATCTAACAGGTCAAACACTTAGCTCCGAACTCAGCTACAACGATTTTCATACATGACCACAAAATAACTTCTGAAGATTTTGATACATCTTAGTACTTCCCGGATGGACATGAGTAGAATATCTCACAGAGTGTTTCTTGTTGAAGTCTTTGATCTAGAACACAGTCAACCTTAAAATCTCAAATTGTCATGTTGATCGATAATAAACTTGGGCTTCGATTCATTCTTTATTTATCTCTAAGTTGTAGTAAGTTTGCATGCATCATCTGAGCTGCATGAACATGATCCAAAAGTGTAGGTTGAACTGACAGTTGATACACACTACGAACAACTTATGTCGGCATAATCTCAAGTTGGAGTCGTGACACGCCTAAAAATTACCTACTTTTTCATATATATTTTATGCTCAATTTTAATGATTTTTTAATGATATTACACTTAAAGGAAAATATTTTGCATATTTTTTGTTTTAGGTATAAAAAATCGACTTTTGGAGAAAATGAAGTAAAAATGGTGCAATTTGGAGTAAAAAGAAGCTAGAAAGAAAATTTTCACTTAACACAATTCAACATGTCTTTCTATGCTCTATCTACTTCATATTTCTCACATATTTTTGAATGAAATTACACTTTAAAGAAATGTTATTTTCATGCTTATTTTGTAGGTATATTTGTTAAGAGTGAAACACAACTGAAACAAAGTGAAACAGAGTCAAACGAAGCAAAATGGTGAAACTGCTGTAGGGTGGCGCCTGAGGTGCCAAAATCCAGAGAACTGGCGCCTGAGGCGCCAGAGACGATATAAGACAAATTAAGGCGATTCGAGACAAATTTTGAGCAGATTTTGAAGGCTCCAAATGAATCAAATCCTCAATAGAGTGATTCAATGCATTTAGACACTTTGGAAGACTCTTTAATGAATGGATGTGCCTCTTGAATGAATAGACTTGTCTTTTGAGATTCAAAAGGTATGACTATTGGAGAGAATTTGAGAGTGAATTTTTAATTCTTTTTGAAAGGAGGCAGACCCTAATTAAAAAGGAGAAGAGTCTAGGGCATGAGTGTGGCGTGAGAGTGAGATGAAGGATTTGGAGAAGAAAGGATTTTCTTCTAGAGTTGTAAGAGGAGAGAGAAAGTAAAAAATTTCTTCTTCATTACATTTTTATAAGAGAATTGAGTATGATTGCAAAGAGAGAAAGTGCTTAAAAGGAACTTCTAGGGATTTGCTTGGAAAAAAGTGTGAGATAAGTAGTGTTTTTTTCTTTCTTTGTTTTGTAAATTTGTTTTTATATATGAAATCCGTGTTTTTTCGTATCTTTCTCATGAATTCTGAATAGTTTTCTTTATTCTTCTCCCTACAATGAGATTTGATTTTGTGATGAATTGATTTTATTTTATACGGTTTTAAATGTCAATAATTTGTGAGGATTCAAACTCTGATCTTCATTTATTTTTCGATTTGGCTAAGTGAAATGTTAAAATGTGTTGAAAAACATATGATCCGAAAGAGCTATGATTTCTATACCATAATGAAAATCACATTGAATTCCATGGGAGAGAATGTCATCCATGAGGTTAATGCACATAAATAGAGAAATATACTTTGTTGGATGCAGAATTGGAGATTTTAAGACGACATATTAAAATTCCCAATTTGGTCCAGTTGATTGCAAACTAATGCGAGATTGTTAGCCCTCAGACGAGGGAGTAGTGGGATCTTTGGAGTGACAGCTGATATCCTCCCAACCTAACCACAGAATTAGAGACAAAACTTTGGATTAGTCAATATTTTTTATGCACTTGAAAGATGATAAAGATACAATTGCTCCTATTTGACGCAATATATATATATATATTTAAATAATTTTAATTTCTTCACAATTCATATACTCATTGTAAAGGGGAATAATGCTTTCTTAAATTTAAATTCTTCGTCACAAAACTTTATTTAGCCTGAGTAAATTTAACTTTGAGATTTAGAAATTAGTTTAGTAAACTTAGTTCTTTTAGTTACATTTCTGTTAACATTCATTAAACTCATTTTAACTTGTCTTTGTTACTTTAATTTTTATAGTTTGAATATTGTGATTTATGTTATTATCATAAAAATTTTATCTTCTAAACTAAGACTTGATAGTGGTATACTAGAATTACCCTAATTTTAAAGAAAATCATATATTACTTGAAGCGATATGTGCACTTACGTAGAACCCCTAGTGTGTGAACTATTTTATATATTTTATATAACATTTTTGATTTTGCTCATTAAATACTTAATATAAATTGGGTGAAGATTTTGGCTATATTTTTTGAAGCTAAATCACTGCGGAAGTTTGGAACGGATTAAGTTTTTGACACTGTTACCGAAGATTAAAATTAATATAAAACACGCAGAAAAATAGCACATACCAAGGGCGCATCAAATCGCTTCCTCTTCTGTGCTTACTTGTACTCCTAAGTATCTTCCAAACTGCATATGTCAAAGATTTTTTGTTTAAATATCTACGACCATATTCATTTTACCAGTGTGGTACTGAATCTCCAAATCATAATCCTTCATCAACTTGAGTCATCGCCTTTGTCTCAAGTTCAACTCTTTTTGGGTAAAAATGTACTTCGAGCTCTTATGATCAGTGAAGACCTCAACAACGAATATCATAAAGATAGTGTCTCCAAATCTGTAGGGTATAAATAACTACAGTTAACTCCAAGTCATGGGTAGGATAATTTCTTTCAATATATCTTGAGTTGTCTAGAAGCATAAGCTACAGCCTTGCCATGTTGCATTAGAAGATATCTTAATCCTTGATGTGAAGCACAATTGTAGATTTGAAATCCATCTGTGCCAGAGGGAATTGCGAGAATTGGGGTTGTTACAAGGTAATTCTTGAGTTCATGGAAACTCTGCTTACAAACGTCATACCATTCAAACTCAATGGCATTTTGAGTCAAACTTCCGATAATATCCAACTAATCCAAAGAACCTATGAATCTTTGTGCCAGTGCTCGACTCGACCAATCTTTTATTGCTTTAATCTTTGTAGGATTCACAGAAATTCCAGCTCCACTAACAATGTGTCCCAAAAATGCTACTTCTCGAAGCTAAAATTCACACTTAGAGAATTCAATATAAAGTTTTTTTTCTCTCGAAGAGTATTCAGTGCTGCAATGAGATGTTGGGCATATTTCTCTTCATCCTTGGAGCGGAATAATATATCATCAATGAAGACAATAAAAAATTGATCCAAATAAGGTTTGAAAATTCTATTCATTAAATCCATAAAAATAGCAGAGGCGTTAGTTAAACCAAACGAAATAACTAGAAACTCATGATGCCGACATCGAGATCGGAAGGCAATCTTTGAGACATCTTTATTCTTGATCTTCAATTGATGGTAGCTCGATTGGAGGTAGATCTTGAAAAACACAACAAAATCTTGTAGTTGATTAAATAAATCATCTATATGAGACAGTGAGTACTTGTTTTTAATAGTCAACTTATTCAAATTTCTGTAGTCGATGCACAACCACATGCTTCCATTTTTCTTCTTCACGAAGAGAGCTGGTGCTCCAAAAGGTGAACCACTGAGTCGGGTGAAGCCTTTATCAAGCAATTTATGCGATGGATCTTGAGCCCCTCGAGTTTCACGATGGTCATTCGATAGGATGCTTTGGAAATTGAAGTGATCCATGGAAGTAGGTCTATGGTAAACTCAATCGCATGATCTGGTGGTAAGCCAGACAAATATTCAGGAAATACATCGGCAAATTCTCGAACCATTGAAAAATAACTTAAGTTAACACAAGATTTTTCGGAATCTACCACATGTGCTAGATAACTAGCACACCCAAGTGAGATCAACTTATAATTTTTTTTGCTGAAATTAGACAAGAAATAACTCATCTAGTGCCCTTAAAGAAGAAAGGAACTGAGCCTGACATGCAAAAATTCTGCCTGCACTTACGAGAATTTTTAATTGCATGATATATGGATATTCAGTCTAAACTAGTGGAAATACTATGAGAGTAGCAGACATATGTATGCATTGATGATAATGTCACAATTACGAACACACTGAGTAATGATCACAGGTGAGCCCGGCGACATATGATTGATTGATGTGATTGTAAGAAAGAAATTTACACTAGATACAAATCTATTTGAGACGAATGAATGAGTTGCTCAAGAGTCATATAATTCCCTTATCAGTTGCTTTAAAATATGGATGATAACTATCACCACATTAAGAGCTTCACGAGCTTTTTCCTGCATCATAACAAATGCTTGCCGTGGAATCACTTGTCTGAATAGCTTCGGAGCTTGAGATCGTTGAGGCTGGTATTGTACCATTGAAGGGAGTTGATACGTCAGCGACGGTTGTTGCTGTTGCTGGTATTGTGTTGTAGGAGGATGAAGTTGATATGAATGACACCACTTGCTGTGACCATTATTGAGGCTGAAAAGATCTGCTTCCCTTGATCGTTTCTGTGATGCTTCTGAAATTTTCCTCCATTTGACTTGTGCCACTTAGCCTTGTGATGAGACTTATCTTTGGTGTTTGTCACTTGCGTCTGACATTGAACTTGGACGTGACAATCTTCAGCATTATGATCGATTTTATAATAGTTGAAGCATTTGCCGAAGACCAAGTTACAAATCCTAGAATGCTACTTTCTGCAATAAGCACATCGAGGATTTGTTGTTGGCTTCTGTGCTTGGTGATTTTGATGTTGTTTCTTTTGGGACTTTACATTAGTTTGTGTATCTGAATTCTTCCGCTTCTCGAGATACTTTCCATCGTAGGCATTGATCTCTATCTCCACATGAGTAGCTCGATCCACTAGTTCTCTGTAAACACTTGACAACTAATGGGCACCTCCAAATGTCCTCTATGAAACCAACAAGCAGGTGGTATATCTTCTGATCATCATGTTGATTAATCAATGGAATTAATCGAAAAATCTTGGCAAATTGCATCTCATACTCGCAAACGGTCTTCATTCCTTGCTCCAGCTTCCTTAAATCATTCATGAGCATGGTCTAGTCCATTATAGGAAAATATTGCTCAAAGAATAGTCTGTCAGATCCAAACCTGTGCGACGGTGTCTCTCCCGCAAGTCGTCAGCTCCTTCACACAACTGAAACGTTGTAATGTCCACCTTACGATCTGCAGGGCACTTTATATCTTGAAGCCTTTTCTCGATGTGGTGAAGTCATGCATCAAACTCGATTGGGTCCAACGTGCCATTGAAGGTAGGAGGGTATGTCTTCAAAAATTGGTCCATCACTCGATCCATGACATTCTCATTGGTCACCATTGGTTGATTAGTTTATGCCTCCATGACGGCCACTGGTGGTACTGGTTGAGTGGCTTGTAGTGTTGGTTGCGCTGCTTGCTGAATAGCTTGGAATGCTTATTCAATTTGAGCTAAAAGACTAGCTTGTAGTGCTTGAGTAATATTCTAGGTCATCACCTCCACGAGAGTTGTCATGTTGTGATTTCGGTGTTTCAGCAGTCTCGGTGGTTTGAGCAAGATCAACATGAAGAAGATTAGGGGAGTGGAGACCCATGGGAATAGACGCATCATTTATAGTGGCTATCTGAACTCATCTTCCATGTGCGGCTACAACACCTCTTCTTTTTGGAACCATTCTAAACCATTGAAAGATACACAAAATTAAAATTGATTGAATACTGACTTACAATAACAATCTATCTTTTATCGAATTCTAAGAAGTTAAAAGATATGAGATGCAAATTTAAGGAAGGTTACACACACAACGTAGGCTCCTACCACTCTATTACACCTTGGGTCTAAAAGGCGGTACACAACAACAACGTAGGGCATGATGAAATGAATTAAGTCTGTTTGTATTCTCAAAGAAAGATTTACATGCAAATAATAACATGAATAAGCCAATAAATGTAAATTTTATTCTATAATGAATAGTTTGCTGATACAACTGAAATGAAAATAGAAAACTAACTCAATAAAAACTGAAAGGAAAATATTGAACACCTAGACCTGAAAAGAAAATATAGTTGCTAAAATAAAAACTAAAAAAATAACCAAGACTGGAAAACTAAAACTGAATAGCTTGATTCGGTGGAGTTAGTCTTACTAGTAATTGAATAGAATTTTTTGTGCAAAAATATTAAAGACTGAATTTGAAAAACAAACGCAGTAAATAACTATTTATTAAAACATAAACGACAAGGAAATAAGACATATTTTATGAATAATAAATTGAGATAATTACTACATGTGTATATAACATAATAAGATAACAAATTAGTGTAAACATCTAATATGCTTATTTATCACAAGACAACATACAATCATTTTCTAATCAAGTTTCTTATTATTTTATTTTTCATTTATTATTTATATAGCCGGTATTAAAAAGACATCTTTAAATCAGGAAGGTCAATACAAACACAAGAAAACTCGATGATTTTCTATCGAGTCATCATTTAGTGGGCCCGTCTGCCCGACTAATCGATATTCGAAACCAACGATCAATATACCATCACACATAATCATACCAAATTTTATATAGATATAATAGGTAATAAATGCGATATTTAATGCAGACTTATTTGTTAAATGCAAGTAAAATTATTTAATGCAATTTCATACAAGTAAAATACAAAGAATTGGAAATATCATAATTACAGAATTAATTCAGTCATGCAAGAATTTTGCAACTATAGAGTAAGATTATTAGTAGTGGTAGCTCTAGTGACAGAAGTATTACTTTGGGTGATCAAATTATTAAAAGTTGTGAACGATTTAGATATCTTGGGTCCGTTATTCAAAGCGATGGTGATATAGTTGGGGATGTTAATAGTAGAATTCAATTTGGTTGGTTGAAGTGGAGGAATGCTTCGGGTCTTTTGTGTGATAGAAATGTACCGCTTAAACTAAAATTAAAATTTTATAAGACGGTGGTGAGATCTATAATGCTCTATGGCGTTGAATGTTGGCCTTTAAAAGAGAAGCATAATAATAAGTTAAGTGTTCATGCTCTATGGCGCTGAATGTTGGCCTTTAAAAGAGAAGCATAATAATAAGTTAAGTGTTGTACTCTATGGCGCTGAATGTTGGCCTTTAAAAGAGAAGCATAATAATAAGTTAAGTGTTACCGAATTGAGGCGCTGAATGTTGGCCTTTAAAAGAGAAGCATAATAATAAGTTAAGTGTTGCCGAAATGAGATTGATTAGGTGGATAAGAGGCTTTACACTTAGAGACAAAATGGAAATGAGTATATCAGTGATAGCGTTATATCAGTGATAGCGTTGGTGTAGCTCCTATGACGGTCAAAATTAGAGAAAGTCATCTTAGATGGTTTGGTCACATTATACGTCGACCATCTAATGATCCGATTAGGAGAGTAGATGTTTTAGATTCGACTTGTGTTAAGAAAAGCAGAGGTAGACCTAGGAAGACTTGGGCTTATTGTATAAAAAATGATCTTAATTTACTAGACCTAAATGAAAATATGACACTAAACAGGATGCATTGGAGAAAAAGGATTCATGTAGCCGATCCCACGTAGTTGGATTAAGGCTTTGTTGTTGTTGTTGTTGTTGTTGTTGTTGTTGTAGAGTAAGATTATTAGTGATTTCATCATGAGCAATAATTGAGACCTATAACAAAAAAAAAAAGATGTGACAAGGGCATGACTGCATCCTATAAAATAGTTATGAATTTACAAATAACAAGTATTAAACATAGCTAGGAGTACGTTTATCCTCTAATAAAGAATAGTTACTTACCTCGATGTGACAAATGCGATACTTCTACGAATTTGATGGTCCGATTATCAATCCTACACTAATTAGAAAATAAAATTTAAAAAGTATAAAATTAAACTTATGTATAAAATTAGATGCAACCAAATCAATTTTGTGTTATTATCTTTTATATTATTTAATAGTAATAAATTATGAATATTAACCTAACAAAACATAATTAAAATATTATCTAATTTTTCGTCCTTCAAATTCCAAAAAAGTTTCCTCAACTTCCGTTTATTGATGCGATAAAAAAATAATAAAAAATATTTATTATTATTAATGTTATGAAAACCACTAAAGTATATTATATTTTCAAAATGTTCATTGATTAATTTTTTAAAATATATCACCCACTTATTTTTAATATTTTCATATAAAATTTTTTTATTTTCATTCTTATTCTTTTTTACTTTAACTAAATCTTTACTTTTCTTATTTCTTTTTTTGGCTAGTCTATATATATATATATATTTAACCATCTTTAGTATCTAATATATTATAAAAATCACTAAAGCAAAGTTCTTAGCATCACAAATTATTCTCTTAAACTCCCTATGGTTCGCTTTATATTTTTCTAAATTATCTAAATTCTTACATTTAAACTGATTTTTATAACAAAATTTNTTTCCTCAACTTCCGTTTATTGATGCGATAAAAAAATAATAAAAAATATTTATTATTATTAATGTTATGAAAGCCACTAAAGTACATTATATTTTCAAAATGTTCATTGATTAATTTTTTAAAATATATCACCCACCTATTTTTAATATTCTCATATAATTTTTTTTATTTTCATTCCTATTCTTCTTTACTTTAACTAAATCCTTACTTTTCTTATGTCTTTTTTTGGCTAGTCNTTATGAAAGCCACTAAAGTATATTATATTTTCAAAATGTTCATTGATTAATTTTTTAAAATATATCACCCACCTATTTTTAAAATTCTCATATAATTTTTTTTATTTTCATTCCTATTCTTCTTTACTTTAACTAAATCTTTACTTTTCTTATGTCTTTTTTTGGCTAGTCTATATATATATATCTTTAACCATCTTTAGTATCTAATATATTATAAAAATCACTAAAGCAAAATTTTTAGCATCACAAATTATTCTCTTAAACTTCTTATGGTCCGCTTTATATTTTTATAAATTCTCTAAGTTCTTACATTTAAATTGATTTTTATAACAAAATTGCTTATATTTATAAGAGCTTTTCGTTTTGATTCCCCGTGTACATCTTTTACAACTTGTTTGATAATATTTGTTAATTTATCCCACATTTCATTAACTTCTTCATTAGCATCCTAAATCTTAAAATCTTGATAATTACTAATAAAAATAAATTTTTTTGTGTATTTTAAGTGCCACAATCTAATTTTATGATATTATTTCATTGTATTTTTTATATTCCAATCCTTCATCTTGAAATCTAAAACTAATAATCATTATTGAGTACTTAAATTTATACTTGGAATATCTTTACAATCTTGACAATCTTGGTGATCTCTTTTTTTATAAGAAAAGAATCAATTTGTGTCTTATTATATTCATTTTAATAAATGATAATATGCTTATTTTCTTTTTTTGAATAAAACAAAAGCATACACTTAAGCAAAGTANATACTTGGAATATCTTTACAATCTTGACAATCTTGGTGATCTCTTTTTTTATAAGAAAAGAATCAATTTGTGCCTTATTATATTTATTTTAATAAATGATAATATGCTTATTTTCTTTTTTGAATAAAACAAAAGCATACACTTAAGCAAAGTCNTTGATTCCCCATGTACATCTTTTACAACTTGTTTGATAATATTTGTTAATTTATCCCACATTTCATTAACTTTTTCATTAGCATCCTAAATCTTAAAATCTTGATAGTTACTAATAAAAATAAATTTATTTGTGTATTTTAAGTGCCACAATCTAATTTTATGATATTATTTCATTGTATTTTTTATATTTCAATCCTTCATCTTGAAATCTAAAACTAATAATCATTATTGAGTACTTAAATTTATACTTGGAATATCTTTACAATCTTGACAATCTTTGCGATCTCTTTTTTTTCATAAGAAAACAATCAATTTGTGCCTTATTATATTCATTTTAATAAATGATAATATGCTTATTTTCTTTTTTGAATAAAACAATAGCATACACTTAAGCAAAATCTACTACAACTTTACTCACTCCAAAATCATAGCCACCATGAATAATTCTAGAATATTCTACCACCTATCAATATGTTCATTTAAAGCTCCTCTAATAAATTTTTTTTTTGAGAAGTATTATTTGTATTAATTCTTCAATGTTATTTCAAAATTGTTCTTTTGAACATAAATTTAAACCTAATTGAGGAGCATAAACACTTATAACATTAAGAATTTTAGTATCAACAATAATTTTCAGGGATATAATTCTACCTCTAATTGGACCAATTCTATTAATTTTTACAACATTATCTTTCAAATTCTTATCTATGATTAAACCTACAATCTCTCTAGTACAACTTATACCTTAATATTAAATTTTTAAACATAAGTTAGCAATCTTCTTTGTTTTTTTTCCAACCAATTTAGTTCCATGAATGCATAAGGTATTTATCTTACTATGAACCATAATTTCTATTAATTTCATTAATTTATTTGTGAGAGTACTTAAATTTCAAGTTCTTATTCTAATATTAATTACATGGACTTAACATTCTTATCTACATTCATCCATAATGTATGAACACTTGCTTATTTAATACTACATCTGAGCATCGGTGTAGTTGCTATGACACACTTTTCACTGTATTTAAGTCATACAACACATTGCCTCCAGGAGATATCATAACATTTACATAATAATTTAAATGATTCATGCCATAATTTTTTTGACAAAATATTACGCCGATTGTTGACTACTTAACACAACCCTTCAATTTTCACATCCGGGGCTTGGGATGCGACAATGATATTGCTAGATATTTGGATAAACTATTGTAAAAAAATAGAGTTTACCGAACTTGTGCTTTGTTGAAAAGTGATTATCAAAAAGAAAAATCTTGACTGAAGTACACGGAGAAGATCATGAGAAAGAAGAATTAATACAAGATTTAACATGATCCTAAGTACATGCCATCAAATGAAAAACTACTAAAATAAATGCAGAGGCAAAACCAACTTTAATCTTATGAGTGGGCAAAATTATCAAATGTTAAATTTTTTTAGGAATTAGGAAAAAAAAAAAGNCCTAAGTACATGCCATCAAATGAAAAACTACTAAAATAAATGCAGAGGCAAAACCAACTTTAATCTTATGAGGGGTAAAATTATCAAATGTTAAATTTTTTTAGGAATTAGGCAAAAAAAAAAAAAAACTAGCAAGTGGGCAAAATTAGTAAATTGTCTAAATTACATAGGAAAAGTTGTTAAATTTTCTATCATTTTCTCAAATTCCAAAGGGAAGANCCTAAGTACATGCCATCAAATGAAAAACTACTAAAATAAATGCAGAGGCAAAACCAACTTTAATCTTATGAGTGGGCAAAATTATCAAATGTTAAATTTTTTTAGGAATTAGGAAAAAAAAAAAAACTAGCAAGTCGGCAAAATTAGTAAATTGTCTAAATTACATAGGAAAAGTTATTAAATTTTCTATCATTTTATCAAATTCCAAAAGGAAGAGCAATTTCTCACCATAGACTTACCCTTCTTCCGCAACTGAATAAACGTCTCATCTTATATATGAAGTATCATATATCCTTAATGGCTAAATTTCTAGGATCTATCTACCAATTATATTAGATATCCAGANCACCATAGACTTACCCTTCTTCCGCAACTGAATAAACGTCTCATCTTATATATGAAGTATCATATATCCTTATTGGCTAAATTTCTAGGATCTATCTACCAATTATATTAGATATCCAGCNAAGTATCATATATCCTTAATGGCTAAATTTCTAGGATCTATCTACCAATTATATTAGATATCCAGAGAGAACTAACATGTCTCACAGTTGACATATTGGAGACAGACGGGCCTAAGATATTTTGTTTCTGAGCCTTGTTCAACCATATGGTAGCTTTGTGCCTTTGACCCACTGGTTGAAAGGGGCGCAAGCTCCTTTGGCTCTACTTTGAGTTTCTTGCACTTTTAAATATAGAAAACTGTAATTAAACAAATAAATAATGGGTTATTCGTATAAGACACTCCGTAACTTGATCTTTTGGGGAAAAGGAATAAAAGTTTCAAAACTTACAATAACTTTGGTTTTAGTTAATCAAGGGTTTCTGGACACCTTGGCAGTACTACTATGGTTTCTTTTGAAACCTACCAAACTGTTTTATTAGGTTTTCATGAAACTTGCTATAATCAAATTTCCAGTATTTTATAACAAACCCTGACAGCAATATCTGATTTCAATGTAAGCTTTAATAGGACTATGGGATAAGGCCAAGGATAATTATCCTTATTTGAAAAGTTTAAACCATTGTTCTTGTTTATAAATATTTGAAATTGCTTCTATTTGTCACCAAACCAAACAAAATTGTGTTTTACAGAAATCTAAGACGCTTATGAATGTACTAATTGCAACTATAATTTTTGAACGCAGGTTTTCCTATTTCTTTGCCTAACAGTTACTCTAATATGTGCAAAAGAAGTTTCACTCTCTGAATTGGACCCAACATGTGCTTGGAGGGAAAATTTTGGATTATTTTCTGTGTTAGAAGCCTTTAGAAGGTTGCCTGCTGGAATGGTTTCCGTGCTTCTTGTGACATCTCTCACTTGGGTATGTTTTTATACTGCTTTTACTGACATTTTGGTAGAGATCACTCTCTAATTTTCACATCTCTTAATGCCATGTATCACTTCAAATCCAGCTGGCATGGTTTCCTTTTCTTCTTTACGACACCGACTGGATGGGCCGAGAAATCTTTGGCGGCAATCCCAATGGAACAAAAACTGAAATTGATGCTTACACCCTTGGTGTCAAATATGGCGCATTTGGCTTGCTTCTTAACTCGGTGATAAAGCTTTTACATTCTTGAACCTTTTCAATAAATTTTTATTCATTCTTTCATTTGTCATTTATGTGCAACCAATTGCTTCTTAACTCGGTGATAAAGCTTTTACATTCTTGAACCTTTTCAATAAATTTTTATTCATTCTTTCATTTGTCATTTATGTGCAACCAAATTAGCCTAGTGGCTTGGTGCTTTATCTCCAACCTCTGGGTTTAGCATATTCATTTTATGTGCAACTGATTTAGCTTAGTGGTTGGTTGGTTGCTTTGTCTCTAACATCAAAAGGTCTTGAGTTCAAGGTCTAGCGCATACATATAGGGGCGGAATCAACCTCTTTTTCATGGTGGGCAAATCTTCTATATATATATAAAATAGTATTAAAAAAATAAAATGGATAATATATTATTAAAAAAACATTTGATTTCATTGTGAGAGATGAATTGAATGATGAATCGATGATTAAACATTTTTCAACCTATTTTACATCCTTTTATAAATAAATTAACATTCTTTCATTCATTAATTTGTAAGATTAGACTTGATTGCTTTTTATTTTGTATATCCAAACTTATAATATGTACATATTGCATTATTGGTTAAATTTATTATCTTAGAAATCTAACAATTATGAAGATGTATTTGTGTGTGTATGTGTGTGTGTGTGTGTGTGTGTGTGTGTGTGTGTGTGTGTGTGTGTGTGTGTGTGTGTGNTATATATATATATATATATATATATATATATATACATATATATATATACATATATATATATATAGGGAAAAGTGCAGGTTCACCCATGCCTACATATTGGTGCGTGCGGGAGTTAAAAAAAAAAAAAATTTACCTTCTTTGTTTAGACATAACATGTTGACTTGACATACTTGTTTTCAATGTTCAGATTGTTCTTGGTGTTAGCTCAATGTTTCTTGAGCCCATATGCCGGAAATTTACCTCAAGGGTTGTTTGGGTCCTAGGCAACTTTGCTCTCTTCTTTGCCATGGCTGTCAATACAGCTCTAATTCTTATTTCCAAGAAGTTATATGCTGAAAACATGAATGCTGTAGCCGGAGAACTTAATGGAGTGAAAATAGCAGCTTTGGTTATCTTCGCGGCTCTTGGATTTCCACTAGCTGTTCGTATTATTCTATGATGCTTCCAATTCCACCAACCTTCCAAAACCTGTCTCCTAAAGACTATTTTTCCATTGCAGATCTTGTTCAGCATTCCTTTCGCCAGTGCGGCGCAGCTCGCCATGAATGATGGAGGCACCAGACAAGGTATGATTGATGCATTACTCTTAGCGGGGAATTTGCATACATAGCACACAATTCTTGTAAATTTACATCTCTCAGACATAAACTTTCATATTTACACACATAGCACTCAAATCTTTAATATTGCATTAAAGATAGCACTGTAACCACTTTTTAAACGTGAAATACACCTTCTCAA
This sequence comes from Phalaenopsis hybrid cultivar, assembly GCA_002079205.1. Lineage (NCBI taxonomy): Eukaryota > Viridiplantae > Streptophyta > Magnoliopsida > Asparagales > Orchidaceae > Phalaenopsis > Phalaenopsis hybrid cultivar. Next base: position 40,504 of record JXCR01144967.1, on the reverse strand, counting down.
GCATAAGTTCAAAACACCAAACTGCTATACATTGTTCAGGTGTGAGAAATGCAAATACATAAGAAATCTGTGCTATGCATGTAAATTTCCCTTATTTTTATAATGCATTAATGCATAAAGATGCCATAGTGTTGAGAAAACCTATACCTCAGTTTTGACTGTTTCCATCTGATGAACTTTGCAGGACTATGCCTTGGTATTTTGAACGTCTCCATTGTCATTCCACAGGTATGTTACAATACTAATATTTGAACTCTTTACTGCTACTAAAATGGCTTATTTTTATTATGGGCATTTACTTACATTCCGCCCATTTCATATCAATTTACATATCGAACATCTAAACTTTATTTTTTACATTTATGCCACCCAAATCTTTTATATCACATAAAAAATACCGCCATTTTTACTTTTAAAAAGTGAAATACACCATTTCATTCATAGATAAGGTTGGGTGTATGTAAAAATTAAAGTCTAGATGTTAGATATCTAAATGCATAGAAGTTGAGTGGTTTATATGCAAATCTTCCATTTTATTATTGAGAAAATCTTAGTTTAAGTTTCTGTAAAGCACTAATTTCACAGTGCAATTCTGATTTTACTGAATTCATCTCACATTGAACTTGATATGCAGGTGATCGTTTCTCTTGGTGCTGGTCCATGGGATGCTCTCTTTGGCACTGGTAACATCCCAGCCTTTGCTCTAGCTTCAGTCCTTGCTCTATCTGGTGGCTTCATTGCCCTTGCGGTTTTGCCGACGCCCCCTAAATTGTCCAATAATTATGGATATGGGCCCGTGCAGTAATTGTCGACGAAATAACATTCAGAAAAAAATAAAAGCTGTATTTATATGATTTAATAAGAAAATTATATAATATATTCATCTATAACAATGATCAATAAGCCCACCATCTGAGGAGGCAAGAAAGGCAAACATTTAAGCAAATCAATCTCATTTTAATGCAATAATATCATCCTTTGAATATCATGAAGTCCCAATTTGTCTTCCCTAAGTTTTAATGAATTTGACATTCTGTTGAAGATGTTGTGTGGAAATGAAGGAAAAAAATTGCGTTTTCTTTTTTTTTTGTTGTTGTAGATTTAAAAGCCATATGACAGTCTATCTCATTGGATTTTACATGCACATAAACAATCGGTGATGTATAATGCTGTTTGATTGTTACCAATTGATGATGCCGATGCTATTTATGGGACAACTATGTTTTGCACATTATTAGGCAAACAAGTTTACNTATCTCATTGGATTTTACATGCACATAAACAATCGGTGATGTATAATGCTGTTTGATTGTTACCAATTGATGTGCGGATGCTATTTATGGGACAACTATGTTTTGCACATTATTAGGCAAACAAGTTTATNGATGATGCCGATGCTATTTATGGGACAACTATGTTTTGCACATTATTAGGCAAACAAGTTTACCATACACATATATTTGCCATAGCTCTATATTTTGCTTTTCCAAATGATCTATAACATTTCCTTGCTTATTGCATTTCCATGACATAAATAAGTTTTAGAGGAAAATGCATTTGATTCTTGAATAATGGAGCATATTAAAAGGACATCATCAACATCAATGAGAACTTTAGTAAATGAGGTATACCTTAGACCTTTTTGTAGAGGATGGTCATCCTTTGACTGACAATAATTAGTTAAAAGATTTGCGTACGTACCACTCAATTCCTATATATTGACATATCTAACACCTAAACTTCAATTATTATGTACATACCACCTTACCAATGCTTGAAAAGGCGCATTCCGCTTTTTTACAAGTTAAAATGGTGGTATTTTGATGTGATAGGAAAGATTTGGCGATGTGAATGTAAATAGCAAACTTTAGGTGTTAGATATGTAAATACATAAGAATTGGGTGGTATGTATGTAAATGCTTAAAGTTAGTGTTCGCAATGGTGTTAGGTAGCAAATCAATTCCTCAGGGCTTGCTTTAGTTTGCAGAGGAATTTGTTGTGACAATGTATGACGTTTTCCCCAGATTGCTGAAGGCTAGGAGGAAGTTTTGTATGTAAGACTATGCAATTTGTCATGTATGAGAACATTCTGAACACCTAATTGTTGCTTGATTTGGTTTTATGTTGCGAGAACAAATAAGGCATTCATGAGCGGTGAGTTTTAGTACTACAACAACGACAACAACAGCAACAAAGCCGTAATCCACTACGTGGAGTCGACTGCATGAATCTTTTTTCTCCATTGCGTCTTATTTAGTGTCATATTTTCATTTAGTTATAATAAATTAAGATCATTTTTTATACAATAAGCTCAAGCCTTCCTAGGTGTACCTCTGCCTTTCTTAACATGAGTCGAATCTAAAACATCTACTCTCCTAATCAGATCATCAGATGGTCGACATTTAATGTGACCAAACCATCTAAGATGACTCTCTCTAACTCTGTCCGTAACTACAGCTACACCAACCCTATCACGAAGAGTATGATCATGACATGAATTCTTTTGAGTTTTAAGTACTATAGAAAATATATATTTCTCAGTATTTGACACCAACTAGATTACATTATTTGGTGTCTTAATAAGCCTTCTACTGATCAACCCATCAAACATACATTTAGTTTTGCAAAACAATTTGCATTGAGTAGGTTTATGTCAAAAGGGAGGAGGAATTTTATTCCATGTGTTGTTTTGCTCCAATGCTTGAAATTCTGCATTCATTTATTGTTTCTAGGAAGATTTACATACAGACCACTCAATTCCTATGCATTTACATATGTAACACCAAAACTTCAATTTTTACACATGACCACCTTGCCTATGCTTAAACAAGTGTATTCACATTTTAGAACTCAAAATAATGGTATTTTTTTCATGTGATATGAAAGATTTAGGTGTGTTAATGTAAAATGAAATGTAGGTGTTAGATATGTTATACATAGCAAGTGAGTGGCATGTTAACATTAAACGCATGCATCCCTTACATTTTACATTAAACATTAATATTAAATTAAAAAAGATAAATAAAATTAAATTATTAGACAATCCAATTAAAGAATGATTGCATTGGGATGCTTATGTAATCCTTATGTCATGTTAAAGGTTCTCTATCATTTAGAATGTTGTATGGGGGCTGTGTGGAATTTTGGAGATGAAAGTTGGAGGTGGAAGATTAAGGGTATGTTTGGGGCAGCTGCAGCTTATCCAGCTTATGCTGATAATCAACTTATCCTGATAATCTACTGATGAGCAGCTGATCCGGATAAGCTGTCTGGCTGTTTGGTTGGCGCTTATGGAAAACATATGATTCTGAAAAATTGACCATCCTGCCCCTGTTCTGAATAAGCAGTTGAGCGTTTTGTAAACAACTTATTTGAATTTTTTTTTAATTAAATGAATAATCTGTGCAGCAGAATCTGTTCTTTTCTCAATAAAATTAAATATCACTGTTTACACAAGAAAATACAAAAAAGTTGATTTATATTTATATAACTAAAACATATCCGATCACATCAAACGAATATGTTACACATATAAAAGTCAAATGCATCAGCGCATACTACTACAAAGTATAATAAGAGCCCATAAAAAAGAAAAAAATAACATGTTAAAATGATAAGTAAAAATATGATAATGTTAACTTTATAATGTATCAGCATATCGAGACCCATGTCACCTGCAGAGAGGTTGTCACACAGTACTGACTTGATTACAGAGAGTTCAAATACTGGATTACAGAGAGTTCAAATACTGGAGAAGGGAAATATGATTTCACAACATTTAACATTATGGCTAAAAAGAAATTAGTTTCAACATCATACAATTTATGACTTTTTCTAGCCAATGGGGGGTAGAACAAGTTTGAAATACTTGTAATGAGGGCCAAATTGTGGTGATGGATGAACAAACAGTAAAAATTTTTAAGCGATGAAGTGATGGTAATGTTGTACAGAAATACAAAAAAAATGTCTTGTTAGGTGATATAAGGGGCATTTACATACATACCAACAAATTATTATGCATATACCTATCTAGCACCGAAGACATTGTTTTTTATATTCATACCACTCAAATATTTTATAACCCATTTGAAATATCTCTTTTTAGCTTTTTAAAATGTGAAGAACGCTTTTTTAGGCATAGGTAAGGCGGCATATATGTAAAAAATTAAAGCTTCAGTGTTAGATATGTGAATACATAAGAATTGAGTGCTATGTATGTAGATCTTTCTATAAGTAATGGAAAAAGTTGCTAAGGAAGATATTGGTAGGAAGCACTCACCCCTAAAAATAAGTAGTTGGTGATTTTGAAAAACTAATGCTTTTGTAATGGTAATAATATGATGAACTTTTCATTTCACAACTTTCAGACACATATATTGAGAAATATCTATGTTCCAACTTATAAGTCATTAACAATGATAAGAAAAATTTTGATACCCTTGAATGCATGGAGATTTATGTGGATCCCAAATATAACAATATAATAAATCAAATGGAGCAGGAGTTGATGTTGAACTTCAAGGAAATGAAAGCCTTATTTGTTCGACCATATAATAATTATTGTCATCAAATAAAATTTTTTTGGCTCTTTTTTTTTTCTTTAATTATTTTATGATGGTAGAGTTTTTTGTGTGATTCTTTGGTGAGGTCATAACAATTATCGTAGCCTCTTATAATTTCTTGTAATAATTTGTTGAGTATTACAAGTATTATAAAATTTTCGCCTTTTTAGTAACTTACTTGAAGACGACTACTTTTTGTTTTGTTTGGTCAATCTATCCAGTCACAAAGGAATGACCACCTATATACAAATTTCATTCAGGCCAATACACATTTTTATGCATTATCATTTTTGTATACCCATTTGTCTGTATAAGCAAAAAGTTCCGCAGAAGTAAAGTTCTGGAAATAAAGAAAAATTGATGGTTGATGAGATTAATAGGAGCAAAAGTGTCAATTGTTAAATAATAATTTTGATGCATGTCCTCCCATGTATCATGAAGGATTATATGGAGCTTGTATCATATAAAAGGTTTATTAATATTGTTACTTTGATTATAATTATTGTATGTGTTGTTTATTTTTTTGTTGTTGCAACAAATAGAAAATTTGTGTCATATTTTGTTAACATTGCTTATATCATTTTGCAAGTGTATGAGAAATACATGGATGAGTGTATATGGGCGATTTATGAATCCCCCAATCACGTTGGATGGATAGTTCATGAAATAAAGTAACATGGCATCAAGAAAATTAAAGCAAAGATCAAGACAAGAGTGGTCAATGAAGGGCTTGAAATTACATTCAAATGATAGAAGTTCATTGAAATTACTCATACAACTCATCCCAATAATAAGGAGAAATGAAGGATTCTTCTAATCCACCCTTTGACATCAATTGTGTCTTGTCACTCTAGTCTTTATATTGCATGGGTTGGCCTTGCCACATCCTCTTATAGCCACCCTCACTCCCCACATTGCAGAACAACTTCCTAACAATGGGGAAGATCTATGGGAGGTTTCAATCAACACATCCAAATTCAAGAAATATTTAATTACACTTTCTACAAGTTAAGGGTTGGTCATGCCATCTCATTTGTGGTCTTCTACCACTCTTCATGCATGGAACAATCAACCACTCCTCATGAAAACCAAATACAAAGAAACTAGTGTGTATTTACATTTTAACATTAAATATTATTTTATAGGTTGTAACACACACACATAACCCCAAATCCCATACAATGTACTCATCTCTCTCTCATAAAGCAATCAACTAAACTTTCCTCTTTAAATATAAATTTCACATACCTCTACATACAAATCTCTGCACCCTACACCATGCCTTACCAAACTCAATATCAAATCTCCACTTCTTACTGTATGTCTAATAATCTCCTTCCAATCTTCAAAACAAACCCTTAACTTCCAACTACTTCTTTATAATTCGTGGTGGGCTCTCAAAATTCCTTGCCTTTAAGGAACCTTGGCTCATACCACTTTAATCTATTCTTCTAGTTTTAACCAAATATGTGAAAACCTAACTTGATGCAAACTATTGTATTGAGGTGGGTTGCATCATTTCAAAGTCACAACAAATGCAGACTCCATATATACTCAACCAATTTATACCTAAATAACATCAAACACAATCAAAGGTAATAGAATCCAACCACTTTTCTATAATCTTATTATCACATATACAAGCTTTACTAAGAATTAAATAATCTTCACTAGAAAAATGAATAAATAAGCTAGATGATAAAGAAATGAGAAGTATACTTAAGCTAGCAAGAAACCTCTCAAATATAAGCGATTGACTTTCTTAAAAGTCACAAAAAATTCTAGATGGTTGTGTAGAAAGCCTTGCCAATCATAATATAAGGGGCATCTTGCAACTCTTGTTGAGACAAACTATATACTTTGGATTGAGATGGAGTAGTTCTAACTAGAGCAACAAACTCTTTTTGACTCTCTCCTACCTCTTCTATTAAATCTCCCACCAAATACTTAAATAACCCATCCCTAGAAGCTCTTAATGAGACTGTTACTGATTGTCTATCATACCTTTGATATACCTGAATATCCATTCTACTCTCAAATGCTCTCAATAGAAACTATGCTATTCTATGCCTAGACTTATCAAAGTTGAAACATTATTCAAAAAATAAATAACATTGATCATGGTCTCTCCTTCCACAAAGTTACATACTAGAGTATTACTCATGGAAATAGATGAACCTTTTTTCTTAGAAACTGTAAAACCTTTCATGTATCATATGATCCAAAAGAGCTCTTCTTCTAACTAACGCCGAATTTAAGAAACTCCCATATAATTCTCTTTTGGCTCACATTCAAATGTTATTGAGCTTTTATTAGATCATTCTCTATTAATCTTGTCATATTTACTAGCTCAATAACATCTCTAATTTTAAATTAAATAAATGGGTGCCTTAAATTATCTCTAAGTCTTCCAAAAAAATTACAATTTTTTTATTCTAGAGTACATGCTAATTACAAGACATACCTTACTAGTGTAGTGAACTCAACCACATACTAAATAACCATCTTGCTTCCCTAAACCAATATTAAAAAATTTTCTTGCACTAATGTCTGGCTGCCATAGGTACAAACTAATCTCCAAAAGTATTAGTAAAATGCTCTCAAATGATGTTAGCATTTGGCTTGCCTTGAGATTTCTCCCAGTGCTGGCCTAGCCACTAGTGCTCAGTTTCATTAAGTATAAATACTACTAGTGGTACCTTGCGGTTATTTGGGCACTACGTTATCAAAAGTAAGCTTGGTAACCAATCTTCAACAACTATTTAAGGCTCCACGATTCTCTTGAAATGTGTTGATTTTAATCTAAGTAATAAATATAAGTGTCTATCACATTCCTCTATCCTTGAGATAGACATTATGCTCGGGCTGCCAAACTAATAAATCGAGTTATAGAATCTGACATTATAACTCTCATTGTGCTTTATACTATCCCATATTGATTGTAAATCTCATGTTATTTTTTTTCTTTATGGATTTTCACATAACAAAATCTCATCTAATGTGTTTTGTATTTATACCTTCCTAATGTTGTGTGATTCATCGTTTGATGTCTGGGGTAAAAACTTATTTCCCATCACGATATTCCAACATGCAACAAATATATTTTTTTTAATTTTTAATTAATAGTGTGGTCATTAACCTATCTGATCTTATCTCAATCGTGTATTTGAACCATTATTGAATGTTAATCTTTTAAATAAAATTATACAAAATAATAGTGATAATGATTCAAGTTCACACAAACAATTCTAAATATTGGCATACTTTTAGGGGCATAAAACTAACAAAGTTATTTCAACTCAAACCCTTTCTCTTAAATTCTCTTAATACATATATAAATTAAACTTTGAAGCAATAATCTCAACTTTTTATCAATCACTGCTCTTTAAATCTCTATTTACACATTATTTAATCAAATTAATATTTTATACTTCCTTCAACATGAGATAGAGAAGTCAAATTGAGAAATGAACAAAATACAAACATGAAATAAGAGCATGATCACACTAAATAGCCGGCATAACATTGGTGATAAGCTATAATTTATGAACTTGATAGTTAACTCTGTAGGGCAGTGAGTTAGATTGAGAATGTTGAGTGAAATGACAAGCCACGAGACGACGCACGAGTTCGCAAAACAGAGATTTTAACTCCTGTTTATCTATAAAATAGAGTTCCAACATGCCCCCCATAAGACGCCTTAGGTGCGGTTTGAACCATGCTGCCGTTAAAACATCGCCCCAAATGCATTCTAAGAGGGTGTTTGGTAGCTAGATTCGAGGGGGATTTACATGCTATTTAACGTTAATTCAGCCAAAAAAAAAAAAACCCGGACAAATTAAATCCCTAATTTCCAAAATTAAAATTTTCTTTCGAACGTTGTTTCTTTAATATAAATATGGATTTACTAAATTCAATTATTATGTTAATTTAATGAATTTAGCTTAAGAAGAAAGTCCCACTAGTTGATTTATGCCAAACACCATATATGAACTTAATGAATTAAAATTTAAATTGAACCAAACATTATTTTGGATTTACAACCTTTAGATTTGATAAATCAAGATTCATTAAATCCTTTTTAACCTAAATCTTGTAGGTAGGGTTGTAAAAATGCCCACAGTTCGCGAACAACTCGTGTTTGACTCGCTTAATAACTCGTGTTCCATTAGTTCTTTAAGAAAACAAGTTGAACACGAACAGATTTTTTGAGCCCGATTTCTAAACGAGCCAAACACAAACAAACTTTTGATCGTGTTTGGCTCATTTTAACTCGAATTAATTAAACAATAAGTAAATAATATATAAATTTAAATTAATGATATCTTTGATATGATTTCAAAATTTTTGTTTATAAAAATATAAAAAAATAAATTTTAGATTTTAGATTTTAGTATATAAATACATAAGAATTGGATGACATGTAGGTAAATGTCTCTCGGAGATTAGAGAAAGATAATTTAGATGTTAGATATGTATATACATGAGAATTGGGTGGTATTTATGTTAATAACTGTTCAAATCAAAAAAAATTTCACGGCCCCACCAGTCTACCACTCTCGTGTGCGGTATGTAAGAATTTGGTGGTGTGTATATAAGGGCCCATTTGGGGCAGCTTATTGGTGTGTTTGGCGTTTTGAACCCGCACAAGTGGCGTTTGTTTCGTACGTTCAGTTTGCGCATCCTGGCCTGCAGTTTGGATTCGTCTATTAGACGCGACGTGGGATCGACCCTGCAACCCGCGTCTTTGAACAAATTATTACTCCCTTACCTCTCTGATCGACCTTCTCCTGCTCTAGCCTGAGGTAACGTCTCGCTCAGTTCTCTCCTGCGGTTGCTCCTATCTCGCTCGCTCGCCTCTTCATCCTACTTTTGATCCCTGATAACTGTGCTCTGTAAGTATTTTTGATGGAATGTAGTTGTATATGCAATTTTTGGTGGTTTTTATCGATGGAATGGTTTCTCTATGTGATTTTCTGTTGAAATGGTTTTCTTCACGAGATCTTTCGATTTATTGGATAATTTGGAGAATGGAATGGAACTTGGTATATAAGTACTGGTTCAATGCCTCTGTCTTTTTGGATTATGGTTGATTGCTCTATCTAGTTGTGTTAGTTCTAAGGGTGTTGGTTGTGGGTGCTTTGCTTGATGGTTGTGTGTGTTGGTGGTGGCTGTGTGAATAGTATACATTGATATGATTGCTTCATCATGTTTATGGTGTGAGACATTGCATGATGTGAAACATTGCATCAAATAATTATGGTAAAGAGAAATAATTTTCACACACAGAAACATCATGCTGTGGAACATTGCATAAGATAGCATCAGCTAATCTGTTAGGTGAACATTATGCATTGATAGCCCTTTCTCTATATGCAATCTAAGATTTTTCGATGAAATGGTTAATTCTCTTTGTGGTTTGCTTTTCTCACTGGTTTTTTTTTTTTTAAATTTTTTGATAATTTGGAGAATGATTTTGATGGAGTTGTTATGTGACTGTGTGGGGGTTGTAATGACGTTGTGTGTGCTATGTGATGTGGTTAGTTATGGTGTGTGTTCTATGTTTAGGGTTGTGAGCATCTCTATGGGTGGGTTATGGCTGTGACGAACGTGATTTGTGGCTATGATGGGGGCTGCTTTTGTGCATGTGATGGGGGTTACTTTCTGGGGGGTGGTTTCTGCCTATTTGGTAGCTATCTTAAGACTGGGTTGTGGCTGTGGGGGGTGTGATTGAGTTGTGTGTGCTCTGTGTTTTGGTTGGCCATGGTTTGTGCTTTGTGTTTAGGGCTTTAGGCATCTCTATGGCTGGGTTGTCGTTGTGATGAGGGGTGGGTTGTGGCTATGATAGGGGCTCCTTTGTGCCTGCGATGGGGCCTATTTTCTGACTATGATGAGGGTGGTTTGCGGTTATGATGGGGGGTAGTTTCTGCCTTGTTGATGGTTGTCTTAGGATTGGGTTATGGCTGTGTGAGGGTTGTGATGGAGCTGTGTGTGCTCTGTCTTGTGGTTGGATGTGTTGTGTGCTTTGTGTGTTAGGGTATGGGCATCTCTTTGGTTGGTTCTTGGCTGGGATGGGGGTTGTTTTCTGCCTGTGATGGGGGNTACATATATAAATTAAACTTTGAAGCAATAATCTCAACTTTTTATCAATCACTGCTCTTTAAATCTCTATTTTTACACATTATTTAATCAAATTAATATATTATACTTCCTTCAACATGAGATATNCAATAATCTCAACTTTTTATCAATCACTGCTCTTTAAATCTCTATTTACACATTATTTAATCAAATTAATATATTATACTTCCTTCAACATGAGATAGAACATGAAATAAGAGCATGATCACACTAAATAGCCGGCATAGCATTGGTGATAAGCTATCGCTGACTCAAATTATAATTTTTCTCTTTGAAGATTTAAACTTTATTGAATTTTGAATTTAAGTCATGAAATACATAGAGACAAATTTAGGAACTTGATAGTTAACTCTGTAGGGCAGTGAGTTAGATTGAGAATCTTGAGTGAAATGACAAGCCGCGAGACGACACGCAAGTTCGCAAAACAGAGATTTTAACTCTTGTTTATCTATAAAATAGAGTTCCAACGTGCGCCCCATAAGACGCCTTAAGTGCGGTTCGAACCGTGTTGTAGCTAAAACGGCGCCCCAAATGCGTTCTAAGAGGGTATTTGGTAGCTAGATTCGAGGGGGATTTACAAGCTATTTAACGTTTATTCAGCCAAAGAAAAAAACCGAAAAATTTAAATTTGTATTTTCCAAAATTAAAATTTCTTTCGAACGTTGTTGTTTTTTTTTTTTAATATAAATATGGATTTATTAAATTCGATCAATTTAATGAATTTAGCTTAAGAAGAAAGTCACACGAGTGGATTTATGCCAAGCACCATATATGAACTTAATGAATTTAAACCAAACATTATTTTGGATTTACAACCTTTGGATTTGATATGTCCAGATTTATTAAATCCTTCTTAACCTAAATCTTGTAGGTAGGGTTGTAAAAATTGCTCAATGTTCGCGAACAACTTGAGTTTGACTTGCTTAATAACTTGTGTTTGATTAGTTCGTAAAGAAAACTAGTTGAACACGAACATATTTTTTGAGCCCGATTTCTAAACGAGCCAAACACAAAAAAAGTTTTGACCGTGTTTGGCTCATTTTAACTCGAATTAATTAAACAATAAATAAATGATATATAAAAGTTAAATTAATGATATCTTTCATATGATTTCGAAAAATTTGTTTATAAAAATATAAAAAATAAATTTTAGATTTTAGTATATAAATACAAAAGAATTGGATGGCATGTGGGTAAATGTCTCTCGGATATTAGAAAAATTAGATGTTAGATATGTATATACATGAGAATTGGGTGGTATAAATGTCAATAGCTGTTCAAATCAAAATTTTGCTCACGGCCCCGCCAATCTACCACTCTTATGTGCGGTATGTAAGAATTTGGCCGTGTGTATGTAAGGGCCCGTTCGGGGCAGCTTATTTGTGCGTTTAGTGTTTTGAACTAGCACAAGTGGCATTTGTTTCTTATGATCGGTCTGCGCATCCCGACCTGCATTTTGGATTCGTCCATTAGATGTGGTGCGAGATCGACCCTGCTGCCCGCCTCTTTGAACAAATTATTACTCCCTTACCTCTCTGTTCGACTTTCTCCCGTTCGTGCCCGAGGTAACTCCTTACACCGTTCTCTCCCTCAGTTGCTCCTATCTAGCTCGCTCGCCTCTTCCTCCTACTTTTGATCCCTGATAACCATGCTCTGTAAGTATTTTCGATGGAATGTGGTTGTATAAACAATTTTTGGTGGTTTTTAATCGATGGAATGGTTCCCCTATGTGTTTTTTCGTTGAAATGACTTTCTTCACAAGATCTTTTGATTTATTGGGTAATTTGGAGAACGGAATGGAGCTTGGTATACAAGTGCTGGTTCAATGCCTCTTTCTTTTTGGATTGTGGTTGATTGCTCCATCTAGTTGTGTTGGTCATAGGGGTGTTGATTGTGGGTGCTTGCTTGATGGTTGTGTGTGTTGGTGGTGGTTGTGAGTGAATAGTATGCATTGATATGATTGATTCATCGTGTTTATGGTGTGAGACATTGCATGATGTGAAACATTGCATCAAATAATTATGGTAAAGAGAAATTGCATTAAATAATTATGATAAAGAGAAATAATTTTTACACATAGAAACATCATGTTGTGAAACACTGCATAAAATAGCATCAACTAATATGTTAGGTGAACATTGTGCATTGATAGCCATTTATCTATATGCAATCTAAGATTTTTTGATGGAATGGTTGATTCTCTTTGTGGTTTTCTTTTCTTGCATGTTTTTTTTTAAATTTTTTTGATAGTTTGGAGAATGATTTTAATAGAGTTGTTATGTGGTTGTGTGGGGGTTGTAATGGCGTTGTGTGTGCTCTGTGTTGTGTTTGGTTATGGTGTGTGTTATGTGTTTAGGGTTGTGAGCATCTCTATGGCTGGGTTGTGGTTGTGATGGAGGCAATGACTGTGATGGCTGCTGCTTTTGTGCCTGTGATGGGGGTTATTTTCTGGTTATTCTTAGGGGGGTGGTTTGTGGCAGTGATTAAGGGTGGTTTCGTCCTGTTTGGTAGCTATCTTAAGATTGGGCTGTGATTGTGTGGGGGTTGTGATGGAGTTGTGTGTGCTTTGTATTTAGGGGTTTGAGCATCTCTATGGCTGGG
>JXCR01144967.1:0-26885 GCA_002079205.1 Phalaenopsis hybrid cultivar | reverse complement strand
GGGGGGGGGGGGGGGGGGGAAGGGGGAGTTGTGATGGAGTTGTGTGTGCTTTGTGTTGTGGTTGGTTGTGGTGTGTGTTATGTGTTTAGGGTTATGAGCATCTCTGTGGTTGGTTTGTGGTTGGGATGGGGTTTGTTTTCTGCCTGTAATGGGGGCCACTTTGTGCCTGTGAGGGTTGTTTTCTGGCTATGATAGGGATCGGTTTATGGCTGTGATGGGGGGTGGTTTCTGCCTGGTTGGTCATTATCTTGGACTAGGTTGTGGCTGCGTGGGGGTTGTGATTGAGCCGTGTGCGCTCTGTGTTGTGGTTGACTGTCGTGTGTGCTATGTGTTTAGGGTTGTGGGCATCTTTATGGCTGGGTTGGGGGGGGTGGGGTAGTTTGTGGTTGTGAGGAGGGTTGCTTTATGTCTGTTATGGGGACTATTTTCTGGCTATGATGAGGGGTGGTTTGTGGTTATGATGGGGGGTGGTTTCTGCATGGTTGGTGGCTATCTTGAGACTGAGTTGTAACTGATGCGGTCATGATGGAGCTGTGTGCTCTGAGTTTTGGTTGGCTGCAGTGTGCGCTTTGTGTTTAGGGTTGTGGGCATCTCTTTAGCAGGGTTGTGGTTGTAAGGGGGGGGGGGGTGGTTTGTGGTTGTGATGGGCAGTGTGGTTGGTGGTGGATGTGACTGTGAGTGTGTGTGTGTGTGTGTTGGTGGCTGTTGGTGGTGGCTCGGAAGGCTTGTGGTGGGCTGTGATTATGACTAAGCTTGGGTCTTAGGGTTGGTTGTGGATGTGAGTGTATGTGTGGCTGGTGGCTCTGGAGGCTGTGCTAGTGGATGTGGGTGATGAGCTTATTGGTGGCTGTGGAGGCTGTGTTTGTGGCTATGGGTGTATGTGTATGTGGTGGGAGTGGTGGCTATAGGTGTGTGTTTGGTGAGAATGGTTCCTGTGGGTGTTGTGCTTCTGGCTAGTGGCACTGTCTCTTTTCTGGTTGACCTAAAAGATTTTTGTATTTTCTTCTCTTTATTAGTATCGTAATGGTAAAGACCAAAGAAGTCGCCTCATCAGCAATGTGAGATAAGGTAGTCAGAATAATATTTTGCAACCTCCGTCTTAAAGAGATCAAACTTGGAAATTGACCCACCACCTACTTTAACAAAGAAGGGTGATAAAATATTACGAAGAAGTTCAATGAAATGACATGAAGGAACTGCAATAGGTTAAAATTTATGAACAAGTGTGATCAGATAAAAAATGACTGTAAATTATGGAAGTAACTAAAAAATGGGATCAACAGGCTTAGGTTGGGATCCAATCAAAAAAACTATAGATTCTATGAAGGAGTGGTAGAATGAGAAATTGGAGTAAATGGCCAAACCCCTCAAGACTTGTTTTTCCATTCTTTATCCCTCAAATCTATTTTAAGCAAAAAACTTTCTCGTATGTTGCAGACAATGTCAGCTGTCAAGAAATTCAAATTAAGTAGCATTGAGTCAGACATGGAGGATAAGTTGGACCCTATGTTCAGTGGGGTTATTGCAACAGAGACACACACGTTCACCCTAAGTGAGCATTGGTTTGCAAGCATACTAGAGGACTTGGAGACCAAGCAGGTAAGTGGTCCTAACCTAAACTAGAAGGACCTGGAGCCCACATGTAGGTCAAAGCGGCCAAGGGTGGAGAAAAGGAAAAAAAAGGAGTCTATTTTATCAGAAACACAGTAACAAAACTGGTGGAAGCATGCGCAATTCAGGTTGGTACCTCACATGACACCTCCATAGAAGAATTTCTTTAAGTTATGCAAACAAATCCTGAAATTATGAGGATAAGCCATTCTATCTGAAATCCTTGAAGTTGTTGGAGAACTCGACTCGCATATAGATATTCATGAAGATGCGTCCGCAACTTGGTATGTATCTTATTTTTTCTACTGTTCTGAAATAATTTTTTGCTTTTCATGTATCAAATATATTGCTATGACAATTCTGTGATCGTCATTTATCCACAATCAACTGCAAATCACCCGTTTTCCAACAACACAAACCAAATAAACGACTAGCTTATCCGGATCAACTGTTGATCAACAACTTATCTGGATCAGCTACTTATCAATAGATTGTTAATAGCTGCAGCTACCCAAACTGACCCTAAATCTCCTACAATTCTTCGCCGCCTCACTGCTTAGACTAGCTTGCCTTTTTATTTTATCCCATATCGCGATATTGACAAGAATTCAATTGCTAACCCACTATAAATATCAAAGCCAAAAGATAGGAAATCAGAACTTATCACTTGCTCTGAGAAAACTGTATTATTTTACATTTTCCTTTCAAATAAAAATATATGAAATAATTAAAAAAAACGTCTGAAACTTTATTCGAGCTGAAATTTGAACATGAGCTTAATTTGAAAATAATATGTTTGAATCAAGTCGAGCATTAACAAGCTATTAATGACTTATTTCAAAGAGAAGTCGAATACCAACATGAACAAGTCTTTGCCTAACTCAAGTTTGACTCATTTGAACCCCTACTTATTGGCAACCAAACACCTCCTAATGAGGGTACATTCGCCCTCATATTAGTTCACACATCATTTCTTGAAGGTTATAGCCCAATTATCAATTTTCATTCCCACATTAGTTCAATCCAAAAAAGTTGAAACAAATGAACTAATCTCAATCATTACTTCACATTTCTTAAGACAACTACTTAAAATCTGTGCAATCGTGGATTAGATGATGACTCGATAATTAGATCATTACTTCACATTTCTTAAGACAACTACTTAAAATTTGTGCAATCGTGGATTAGATGATGACTCGATAATTAGACATTTTCACCCACACTCAAATATCTCTTTCTCTCCCACACTGAAATGTCCCATAAAAAGAAAAGTGCTAATCTTTAACCATAACCAATTAAATTAAGTAAAAATACAGAACATTTTGGCTATCCTTCTTTTGCCTTCTCTATCCAAG
The DNA here is from genome assembly GCA_002079205.1 of Phalaenopsis hybrid cultivar. Taxonomy (NCBI): domain Eukaryota; kingdom Viridiplantae; phylum Streptophyta; class Magnoliopsida; order Asparagales; family Orchidaceae; genus Phalaenopsis; species Phalaenopsis hybrid cultivar. The sequence goes on along the minus strand of JXCR01144967.1, from coordinate 23,919 downwards.
CAAATCATAGCGCTTATTTATTATTATTATACTAATCTTAGATGGTTAACCAGAAAATTAGGCAGACATTTAGTGCTAAACCTTATTAATAGAATTAATAATAATAATTAGTTAATGACACCGAAAATGCCAGCCGCAAATTTCNGGCTATCCTTCTTTTGCCTTCTCTATCCAAGCAAATCATAGCGCTTATTTATTATTATTATACTAATCTTAGTTGGTTAACCAGAAAATTAGGCAGACATTTAGTGCTAAACCTTATTAATACAATTAATAATAATAATTAGTTAATAACACCGAAAATGCCAGCCGCAAATTTCTATGAATACCCGTCAACGGCCAACCATGCCATGGTGTTACAGATAACCCGCACCGGAACGTGACCCCATCCCTCCATTCCTCCCGCCAAATCAAGAAAACTTCATGGCGGACCGTCGATCTTATCCTTACCCACCTACGTGGACGGTCCCCATTCCACACGCGCGCGCTTCCCGCCGCGCGAAAAGTTCGTTTCTTAAAATGAGCCCGAGCACGGCGGACGGCTCTCCAAACGGAAAGATGCGGATGCCAAAAAAGGAAATATGTTTTTGGGGGTTTTTTTTCCATTTTAAGCANCCGCCGCGCGAAAAGTTCGTTTCTTAAAATGAGCCCGAGCACGGCGGACGGCTCTCCAAACGGAAAGATGCGAATGCCAAAAAAGGAAATATGTTTTTGTGGGTTTTTTTTTTTCCATTTTAAGCTCAGTGCCTTCTTCCTCCTTTTTTTAATCTGAGAAATCTGGAGATCGTTAACGAGAAAGAAATGGATTCTGGAGAGGGAAGCGAGATATCGGAGAGGCCTCAAATAAGCCTGAAGAGACTAATCTTCGCCTGTACGGTCGCCGGAGGAGTTCAATATGGATGGGCTCTCCAGCTTTCACTGCTCACTCCCTACATCCAGGTTTTCTTCTGTTTTTGTTGATTTGCTAGGGTTTGCTCTGTTCGGTATCATGGAGATTTAGTGTTTTACGGGATGATAGGATCGATGAGATGATGGCATTGTCTTTTCAGTGTAACATGATTGATTTGATTGAAGCATTGATAAATTTTGAAATGCTTAAATGTTGACAAATTGGAATGCGCGATATGAAGATTTTGGAATTAATCTTTAATTCTCTGTTTTTTGTTGATTTGCTAGGGTTTGCTCTGTTCGGTGTCATGTACATTTTAGTGTTTTATGGGATGATAGGATCGATCAGATGATGGCATTGTCCTTTAAATGTAACATAGTTGATGTGATTGAAGCATTGATAAAATTTCAAATGTTTAAATATTAACAAATTGGAATGCGCGATCTGAAGATTTTGGAATTAATCTTTAATTTTCTGTTTTTTTTTAATAAGGCTATTATCTGATCTTCCTGTTGATGCGGAAGGTGGTGCAATCACCCAGCCATCAACAAATTTAACCAACATTTATAACTTACTCGCGGTTTTGAAATTACCAATTAGGGTTGATTATTGTTAAATTATTTTTAGTCTGATTTATCAGATTTTGCTTGTACGTGTCTATGTCTGTGGATTTTCTATAGGATTTCACATGCGATAAGATTTTGTCATCCCACTCTTTAAGTGCTCCAGTTTTTTGGATTTTTTTTTCGAAATTTGTGAGTTTATTCTCATCTATTACTTGGTTTTCGCATGAAATTTTGTATTCTTCTTTTTTCTTTCACTGCTTATCATATTAATTTCGTAAAAGTGATATTAGAGCGTTGGTTTTGATTTTAACAATGCAAATAATGAAGTCCGATATTCTATTTTTGAATTGCAGCACCATATTTTTGCTTTGATGGGTTAGCATACCAGCTTTATTGATTGATGTTTATGAGTTTAGATGATGCGTTGTTAAATTTTGACAAAATTTGTTTATGTGGATGTCGGATGGGTAACAACATAAGCATAAAAAAGTTTTATCCTAAATTTATTTTCTTAAATCGAATTAGATTCTACATGACATTTTGAAGGAGAAGCTTTTTCCATTGTGTAATAGCTAAAATTGAAGCATTTGTGCATAAAAGAAGTCTTATCACAATTGAGTTTGAAGCAGCATTTGTGCTCTTATAGCTACGCTGGGTGAAGAAGAGTAAACTGATAGGAATATAGAAATAATTCTCAACTTTACTGGGGCTTAGACTCAATTAGAAACTAAACCACACAGCGGAATAATAGGATTGTACAAATTTGAGATAAATTGTAACAAAATTTAAATGGAAGCACAAACAAAGCAAAACCAGAAAGTGAACACAAGATTTTTATGTGGAAAACATGAGAACGGGAAAAAACAAAAAGCCACGCCACCAGAAAAGTTACACTAGAAATCAAAGAGTTTTATAGAAAACTTGCACTATTTTTTTCTCAACACAAAAGAAAAATTACAGGACTCACTCCACAATCTTCCTTCTTCTAATCCAACGCAAGAATCACGTTGAATTACCAAAATTCACATTTTCAATGTCAATCAGGAAGGACGGAAATCAGACAACTAAATTAGGAGTTTTCTATAATTATGAGGTTTCTTATTTAAATTATTTCCAATTTCTTTATTCTGATTTATTTCTCTGTTAGCTAAATATTTAGATTATGAATATGCATTATTTCATTATCTAAAATAGATTATACAAAATATTTTGTACCTAAAATATATTGTAAGATTATTATTTAATGGAATAAAAGCAAAGGGAAAAAGGATCGAGCCTATTTAGAACTCAGTCTATTCACGCAAAACTTTGACATGGTATCCGAGCCAAATTTATTCCCTATTCACTGATAGTTGTTGGAGGGACTATTTCCTTGCCTTAATTCGCCCATCCGACGAAGCCCCTCACAACGGAAGCAGACATGAGTCTGCACGCTTTGCCTTAGAATCGTTTGGAGGGATCTTCGTCCGCTGTGACTACTTTGTCCATCTGCTCATTTGGTGAACACAACGTGAATTGCTCGTCTACTCGTCGTTTGCTCGTATGCTCGTAGTTTGTTCGATGTCTGATTATTTCTTTACCTACGTTGTCTTCCTTCTAATTTGTCTTCCTCTTCGACTTGGCCGGTCTCGACAGAGCCTCTCCTTCATTCGAACTCCACCAACAGCGGCTCCTGCTTCTTCATTACCTTCTTCTGCACGCCAATGAGACATTTCATTTTTTTCATCTGCACGCCTGATCTCGGCTTCAACACTTTTGGCGTGAAGATCAGGGAACAAATCGACTTCGTCATCATCAGAAGAATCAATAGCATATGGATCATATAACAGGGCGCGGATCCTACTTGTGGGCTATGATCGGTAGCATTTGGATCGTGTAATTGGATCCTACTTGTGGGCTATGATCGGTATCATTTGGATCGTGTAACTAGATCCTTCTTGTGGACTATAATCGCTAACATTTGAATTGTGTAATTGGACGTGAATCTTTCTTGTGCTTATGATTCAAATTTCTGGAAAACAACGATAAGGGATTTCTTGCTTTTCTTTGCTCAAATCATATTATGGTTCAAGAGTTGTCTCTGAGGTTTCGACTTTCTCGGCTTCGACACTCACTGTTTGAGGATTGTTGGTCCCGACAAAGTTTCTTGTTGGCAAATTGATGTTTCTCAATCAATCAACATCAAATTGAGGGGGACGTCAAATATGAAGGACAGAAATCATGTAGCTAAATTAGGAGTTTTCTATAATTAGGAGCTTCCTTATTTAAATTATTTCTAATTTCTTTATTTTGATTTATTTTTCTGTTAGTTGAATATTTATATTATGAATATGCATTATTAAGTTAGCTAAAATAGATTATATATAATATTTTGTACCTAAAATAGATTGTAAGATTATTATTTAATGGAAAAGCAAAGGGAAAATGGATCGAGCCTATTCACAATTTAGTCTATTCACGCAAAACTTTGACATTCGACTCTTCTTACCTTCATTGAAGGAGCACAATTGAAGAAACCAAAAGAAAAAAAATGCTCCAGCGATGCCTTATGCCGCTCAAAATCGAGAGTTATACCAAAAAATCCCGTGTTAATAGCTCCGGGCGAATAGATCCCTAGACTTGGCGTTTGAGAGACAATTGCTTTGGAAGCAGGCATCCAGTGAAGAGCCCATATTTGGTGCCTTAGCACCCATAAGAGGGCGCAGGAGCGCCCCTGACTCTGTAAGCAGCGTTTAATGGGTGCTTAAGAGCCCATAGCCCGACGCCTTGTTGCTAGGCGTTTTGTCTGAGAGAAAGTCAACGCCAGTAGTAGGTTCCAGTGCACCTAAATACTTGTTGCTCGTGGGTGTTCCAATCAGGCTCCACAAGATAACAATCTCCCACTTGGAGACTGATTGCACCAAGTCCAGACCTTTGAACCTGCAACTCCATCTCAACTTTATGAAACCCAAAAGCCAAACATAGCCTTTATAGTCACATATCGTGATCATATACTGTGGTGTGGCTCACCCTAATCTCAACTTCATGAAACCCAAAAGCCAAACATAGCTTCAATTTCTCAATAGCCACCACTTTTGTTAACAGATATGCATAATTCTCAGTTGTGTGTATCTTCTCCAGAAATAACTGTCCATCTTCTAGAAATGATCGAATGAAACAATACCTCGGCTGAATATCTTTCGTTCTAATATGAAAAGTAGCGTTCTTAGTAAGATGAATTGCACTCATACTGTCACTGTAGAGTTTTCCAATCCCTTACTCCTTGCTCAATTCTTGCATGAAATTTTGTAGCCAAATCATCTCCCTACTAGCCTCAATGATACCAATATATTTAGCCTTCGTAGTTAAAAGTGCAACAACCTTCTGCAACTTGGAAACGACTCACTACTGTGTTACCCAATGTAAAGTTATACATCATTGTACTTCTCCTACTATCCACATCTTCTGCCATATCTAAATCTACAAATCCCTATAGGGTAATCCCCTCAATTCCATAACAAAATGCAATGTTGACTATTCTCCTTAAATATCTGAGAATCCACCTTACTGTCTCCCAATGATGCCTGCTTGGATTGCCCATATACATTCTGACCATCCCACTGCATATGTAATATTTGGCCAGGTACAAATGCCCACATACATCAAATTTTCAACTGTTGAAGCATATGGAGTTCTCACCATCTGTGCTTTCTATGCTTCAGAGTTATAACTCCTTCTATAGTTTGAAGTGACTACCTAAGGGAGTGCTAACTAGTTTTGCCTCACATTGAATTTTTGTTAGCTCTTCTCAACATACTTTGCCTGAGACAACTTTAGTATTCTCACACTCGTGTCCTTATTGATTCTCATGTTGAGGATCTTCTTGGTTGGACCCAATTTCTTTATCTCCAACTCACTTGATAACTGTTTTTTCAGTCCCCGATTTTCTCCACATCTACAATTAACTTGTCATTCACATATAAGAGAAGCAAGATATAACAATTATCAAAGTGTTTGATGAAGTAGCAGTGGCCTGTCTAGCATTTCAAGTACCCGTTGTCTGAGATGAACCTGTCAAAACTTCTGTACCACTGTCTCGGGGCTTACTTCAAGTCATAAAACCTCTTCTTCAATCTACAGATGAAACCTTCTTTGCCTGAAAACTTGTAACATTGTGGTTGTACCATGTATAGCTCCTTCTTTAGATCTCCATGTAAGAAAACTATTTTTACATCCATCTGCTCCAGATGTTGAACTTCTTCTGCTACTAAACTTAATACAACCTCGACAATCATCATCTTTAAAACTGGAGAAAAGTTCTCTGTATAGTCTGCTCCTTCTTTCTCCGAAAACTCTTCACACTAAGCCTTGTCTTGTAGCGCTTGCTACCATCTGATTCCACTTTCAGCCTGTAGACTCACTTGTTGTGTAGTACTCTTTTGCTATCTGGTGGAACCGTTAAATTCTAAATCTAATTTGACTCTAAGGATTGCATTTCTTCATCCATGGAATGCTTTCACGTTATCATATATGTAAAAAGTGAGTCTAAAGGCACTCTGGTTCACGTTGAATTCTCAATAGTCTTCAACTTAAGTGCCTTCCTAAAGGCACTATGGTTCACGTTATCAGTTTGTAACAAATAGGACAAAGAAGGATAATAATTGTGTACGAGTCATATCGCTCTATTAGATCTTCTGAATTCAGTAGTAAACAACTGAGGAACTTCCAGTACTCATTCTGGTTGAGCACTACTTTTTTCTCCACTTTCTCGATCACCATTATCTTCAATCTCAACATTTTTGGATCCTTCAGAAGTAGCTAACGGGTTGTCCTGAGTTTTGTCCTTGTTCTTGTACATCTATATTTCATTGAAAGTAACATCTCTGCTCTTGATGAATTTTTTATTTTGGTAATCTCAAAATTTATTCCCAAATTTATCTGAGCCATATTCAATAATGATGCACTTTACAGATTTTGAGTCAGGCTTGCTCTTGGAACCTGCATTAACATGCACAAATGCAGAACACCCAAACACTCTTAAATGAGATAGATTTACCTATTTGTCACTCCAGGCTTCTTCAGGTAAGCCTTCCTCTAAAGATATTGATGGACTACGGTTTATCAGATAAACTGTTGTCTTTGATGCTTCAACTCAAAACTATTTTGGCAAGCATGCATGCAGCCTCATGCTCTTAGCATGCTCCATGATTGTTTTGTTCATGCGCTCAGCCACACCATTCTACTGAGGTGTCATTGGGACAGTGAACTCATGGCTGACCGCCTCAGTAGCACAAAGATTCCTGAACTTTTGATCATGGTACTAGCCCCTATTATCTAATCTAAGGCATTTCAGCTTAAAACTTGTGTCATTTTCTACCATAACCTTCCACTTCTTAAAAACATTAAATACATCTGTTTTTTATTTTAAGAAATAAACTCATACCTTTCTCGTGTGATAATTAATTAACGTGTCAAAATAATGAGAACCTCCAATTGATTAAACTGAAGTAGGACCCCATACATCAGTATGCACTAACTCCAGTTTCTTTGATTTCACTACTAGTCACTCTTAGAGAAATAAACTTTCTTCTGCTTTCCATATATACAGTCTTCACATAAATTCAATCAACTAATTTCAAAACCTGAAGTTTTTTTTTTTAAAAAAGGGACTTCATACCTTTCTTGCTGATCTTATGGTGCCACAAACCTGCATCCACCTCGGTTCCATCCATATCAATGAAATCAACCATTTTATTGATCAAATAAAGGGTGTCTTCAATTTAGCCCATAGCCATCACTAATGTCCCCCTAATCACCTGTGAAAGTAATCACGATGAGTTCTGACTTTGGTAGCTGGTTAAAAGAGATGAGATTTTTCTTCAAAATTGGAACATTTATAACTTCAACAATCTTTCAAACTATTTCATTCAACAACCTGATATGAACATCACTCTTGTTTACTATGTTGCAGACCTTATTATCTCCCAAATAAACCTTCCTTAAATTGCTCTAAGTATAGTTTTTAAATACCTCTTTATTGGGGCAAGCATGAAATGAGACACCTGAATCTACTATTTAAGATTCAGTGTTGACTAAGAAGGATAACGCCAGGGAGTCATTTTGTATTTCACTAGTGGAGATATTTGTAGAGAGACTTCTTTCTTGTCCTCCACTACTAGCTTTTTTTGGACTTTGAAGTCCTTCTTGAAATACTCTTTCTTACCGCAGTTTCAACATTCTTCTTTGCTATTTCCTTTGCCTGACGTTGATTTTCTCTTTATGAACTTAGATCCGCTTTTACCTGTATTACTATCCATAATCCTTTATTATTAGCATTCAAAGCAGAACTGAAGATTCACCTCTCGCTACTTTTCTGCGAACTTTATTCAGTATCAGACCCACAATGTCATCGAAGTTTAACTTCAAAACCCAGAAGAATTGCTCAACGTCGTTACCAAACCATCCCAGCTATCCAACAATGAAGATAGTATAACCAGTGCTCTGACCTCATCATCAAACTTGTTCTCCACGGAATACAACTAGCTCGTCATATGTTGAAGTTATTGAGATGCTTTGCCACTGAATTGACTTCCACCATCTTCATATTGAATAACTTCTTATCAGAAAAGCCTTATTGGAAGCAGAAGGTTTTTCTTACATCTTGGCTAGCATTGTTATGAGATCCACCATAGTTTTCTTATTTACAATGTTGAACGAAACAAATGAAGAAAGTGACAACCTTGATCAAACCTAGCGCATTTTGATCCAACACTTCCCATTCCTCCATAGGCATAAGCTAGGATTTCTTGGTAATTACTTGTAGTGGCAAGTTTAATTTTTTCTGAGACAACAATCCTCCTGCATCTTCCAGAATGCGAAGTCCTTCTCATTAAACTTCTCCACTTTGAACTTTGCTTCTTTGGTCATCTCTCCCGCTCGAGTGAAACTCCCACTCTGATACTAGTTTGATAGGAATATAGAAATAATTTCGAACTTTACTGGGGCTTAGGATTAATTAGAAACTAAACCACACCACAAAATAATAAGATCACAAAAATTCAAGATAAATTAGAGCAAAATCTAATTGAAAGTACAATCAAAGTAAAACCAGAAAATGAACACAAGATTTTAACTTGAAAAAACCCGAGAAAGGGAAAAAACCACGGAGTTACATTACTAGAAAAATTCCATTATGAAATCAAAGAGTTTTTTAGATAACTCACACCAATTTTCTCTTTACATATAAGAAAACTTATATGACTCGCTCCACAATTTTATTTTTTTTTATTCCAATGCAAGAATCACACTGAATTGCTGAAACCCACCTCTTTGACTCATCTTAACTTTACTGGGAGGAACACAATCAAACAATCCAAAGGAAGGAAAGGCTCTAGCGATACCTTACGCCACTGAAAATCAGGAGTTATACCAAAAATTCCCATGTTAACTGCTCTGGGCATATAGGCGCTCGAACTCAGTGCTTGAGCACTAAGCGCTCTAGAAGTAGGCTTCCCGACACTTGTATTGGGGGCGTAAGCACCCACGTTTGGTGCTTAAGAACCCATAAGGGGGCACAGTGGTGTTCCAATTAGGCTCCCGTAGCCCGGTGTAGACGTCGGGTGCTCTATTTGAGAGAAAGTTGACTCCAATAGTGGGCGCTGGTGTGCTCGAATACTTGCTGCTCGTGGGTGTTCCAATTAGGCTCCATAACATAACATAAAATTTAAGATTAGGTAGGTAAAACTATATTAGATTTTGTTTTAGCTTATGATTTTGCTATCGTTGATAATTTATTTAAGAATAGAGATGAACATATTATCATTTATAAGAATGAATCTAATAGAACATAAATTGATTATTTTGTTGTGAGAAAAATCTATCGCCAAGAATATAAAAATTATAAGTTCTTTCCAACGAAAGTTTAAGCACTCAACATCGATTATTAGTTCTGGATTTTAGGATGAGAGTTAGAAGAAAAAATTACAATAAAATATTGTTATAAAATTAGATGGAGACATTTAAAAGACACATATACAAATATTTTTATGAGTAAATTTCAAGATTTCAAGATTTAGGATGTTTATGAGGAATCTAATTCTATGTGGGATAAAATAAAAAATAAAATTATGAATAAATATAGTTGATGCTCTTATTTTAAAAAATGATCTTAATTTATTAGAATTAAATGAAAATATGACGCTCAATAGAACACAATGGAGAAGAAGGATTCATGTATCAGACCCCACTTAGTGGGATAAAGGCTTAGTGGTTGTTGATGATGATGAGATAAATTCTCGCACAAGAATACTGAAGTCCAAAGTTTGGTAAAGAACTTGCTAGCTATATAGAAATAATTAATTTAGTTGATTCTTATTAGTGAATGATAACTATGCAAGAAAAGAAAAAAATGCCTACACAAGAATAGCTTTCAGGATTTATTTATATGCTAATTCGAGGGAAGAAAATTGTCTATGACAAATAGGTGTTTAAGAGAAAGAAAGGTACACCAGGAATCAAGATGTAAGATAGAAGCTTAAATTAGTTACAAAGAGATTCAGTCAGCATCTAAGTATAGATTTTACAAATATGTTCTCTCTAAGAGTTAGCATGGCTCAATTTAAGCTTTATTTCATATTGGGACTAACAGTGTTCTTGAGCTTGAGCAATTACGTGGAAAGATCATATTTTTTATATAAAGAGCTCAAGGAAATTATTTATATGTAGCAATTACAAATTAAAAAGTGCTTCATGGTTACAAATTAAAAAGATTACTTGTTTGTTAAAGAAGTCTCCTTACAATTTGATATAATTTTTAGTTGACATTATAAAAATTTTGACTCATCTATAATCATTCATGAGTTTAAGAAAAGTAGTTATGACAATTGTGTCTACTTTAAGAGGAATAGCGATGGATGATTTTGTCAACATAATCTTATATTTTATTGATATATTGATAATTGCCAAAAATAAGGGAGAATTAAGAAGTTAAATTGTAAATCAATATTGAATTTTAGATGAAAGTTTGGAAAGATAGATAGGCACTTAATTATTCATAGTAATGAGTATTATATAGAGGTCTAGTAAATTCTCAGGTTCTTGCATGGAACTACAAATATTTGTTTATATTTTAAGAAGATTATAAATAGAGTTATCAACTATGTTAATTTAGACATTTCTGAAGATATTTTTTTGAAAAGATCACTTACAGGCTATGTATTTGTCATTGGTTGTTGTGATATTAGCTAAAAGGGCTATTTTACAGATTATGATGGCATTGAATATAGCTAAAGTTCAGTACATGCCAATATCCGAAGTTTAAGTAAAGAAATTATTCGGTTCAAATGTTTGTTTGGAGAGCTTCATGAAGACTTGAAGGTTATCATAGTGATTTGTGATAGTTAGATTACTATTTGTTCACTAAATATCAAAGATTTTATGAAAGAAATAAATTCATTTATGTTCATTATTTTTTATTTGTGAAGTTATCACTCATGGTAATGTTTTGAGCAAGATAAGTACTCGTGATAATCTTGTTAATATAATCACTCAGGCACTCTCTATATTCAAATTTGAGGATTGTTTGGACTTGATTGATATCCATGGTTTAGTTTTGCCCTTATGAGAAGTTGTTGTAGGAGAGACGAGATAGCTCATCAAAGGTTTATTAAGGGCTATTTTACAGATTATGATGGCATTGTATACAACTGAAGTTCAGTATGTGCCAATATCCAAAGCTTATGTAAATAAATTATTTGGTTCAAATATTTGTTTGGAGAGCTACATGAAAACTTATGGTTATCATAGTGATTTTTGATAGTCAGATTACTAGTTGTTCACTAAATATCAATGATTTTTTGAAAGAAATAAACACATTTATGCTCTTTATTATTTTATTTGTGAAATTATCACTCTTGGTAATATTTTGAGCAAGATAAGTACTCGTGATAATCTTGTTATTGTATGACTCAGGCAATCTCTATGTTCAAATTTGATGATTGCTTAGACTTGATTGATATTTTGTTTAGTTTTGCCCTTATGAGTAGTTGTTGTAGAAGAAAGGAGAGAGCTCATCAAAGCTTTATTCCTTGATGTAGAATTCACATCAAGATGAAAATTGTTAAATATGCTGACCCAAATTCAGTTTAGCCTTACCATGAAGCTTATGGTGTGACAATTTTAGTGAAAGAACAAATATGAGTTCTTTGTTATTAATTTTCTTTTGGAAGCTTGTGGTGGTAGTGGGCCTATATACCATTGACTTTGCCAGGGGTGTGGGGGTGGAGCCCCCATGTTATGGATTTTAATGTTTTGGCTATTTATCTTGTCTTTAGACACTTTAGGGTTAATTAGTGTTAAAGCATCTTTAGGGATGATTCTAATGAAATTTTCACTATGGTTTTACTCATCAAGAGACTTGGTACTAATCCTTAAGTGCTCCATTTATTATTAGTTTTTTTTTTCAAAATTAGTAATTTTCTTCACTCTTACCCTTTTTTTTTCATCTTGAATATTTTTTGTAATTATATGTTATTTTCTTAGCCTTTTTACTTTATTTGGTAATATATAATAACTTGCCACAAATATTATATGCTATTGAAGTAAAAAGTCTCCAATTGATTATGGTTCTAGTGTTAATTGCTAAATTGAATTTTGATTTGATTATCAGGGAAGGAAATTAATGGAAAACAATATAAGTTTGTTGTTATTCATACTTGAATTCAAAGTATTTTACTTTTGTAACATTGTGCTTGAATTTATAGTATATTGGTTGGAAATAAAGTGAAGAATCTTTGTGGGTAGAGTTAGAGCACCTGCTTTGCCAGCATAAAAAATAATAATAATAATAATAATAAAATAAAAATAAAAAAACCTTAGTAACTTTTTCTTTTGTTGTTTTTCTTGTGGTAGACGCTTGGGCTTCCACATGCATTGGCTTCCATCATGTGGCTCTGTGGCCCGGTGGCTGGATTTGTTGTAAGGGTTCCAACTCCATGAGATTTTCAATCTTTAGGTATTCAAGGTGATTCAATTGATCAGATTCATTCATTCACATAAATTTTCTTCAATTTTTTTTAGGTTGGACCTTCGATTGGTTATTGGAGTGATAAATGCCGATCAAAATTTGGCAGGAGGAGGCCTTTTATTCTATCTGGATGTCTTCTTATATGCTGTTGTGTAAGTTTTGCATCCCCTCTTCTTTTATTGAATTCTCTTGTTACCTAATATCAAATATTAGATTGTGATCCTCGTATTTAGGTCCTTCTGATTGGGTTCTCATCAGACATTGGATCTGCTCTTGGTGATACAAAGGAAAACTGCAGGTTTATTATTATTATTGTTGTTGTTTTTTTAAAGTTGGTGACAAGGCTATGTTTCTACAATTTTGAATCTGAAGCCCTAATGATTTTGCAATTGCGTCCAGCACTTATGTGGGTCCTCGATGGAAAGCAGCTATTATCTATGTGGTTGGTTTTTGGGTGCTGGATTTTTCAAACAATGCAGTCCAGGTTAGTTTTCTCGCTTGTGTTCTTATTTGAAAACTCGAAGTACTTTTGTTTTAATTATCCGCAATTATCCTGAATGCGCAAACTAAGCATATAATGCACCATTAAAAGACATTAAATGCATGAAATTCAAACCGAGTTCATAACCCTGACATTTTGTAAACTGATTTCAGGGTCCTGCTCGGGCGATGATGGCTGATCTTTCTGGTAAGTTCTATGCTTACATGTCTCTGTTTCGATTGTAATTAGATTAGTTTTGTTTTTATTGAGGTACTTCTGCCAGGTAAATTTCTATCCTCAAGCAGCATTGATGATATTACTGATTGAAATGCATTCTTGCATCATAGGAAAACATGGATGCAATGCTGCAAATCTAATCTATGCCTTTTGGATGGCTTTTGGAAATATCTTAGGCTACTCTTCTGGGTCTACTGGAAGCTGGCACAAGTATGATGGAATGAGCTCTATGGAGTACTTAATTTGCTTAAAGGCAGTTTAAAGTTGAAATCTTTTAGCTAACATGATCCTCATTCTCATAGGTGGTTTCCTTTTTTATTGACAAACTCTTGTTGTGCCACCTGCGCAAACTTGAAGGCTGCCTTTTTGGTCGCAATTGTAAGTTTTTTTCTACATATATTATCATTATTCGTCATACATTCTTAGAATTGACACAGATGTCTAACTGGTCAAAATTAGCGATGATTTTGTTGGTTTCAGATCCATGTTTTACAATACTAGACGGCCATTATTCAAAAGCTTTTACGGTAGCTGATTGGAGCTAATTTCTTGTTCTTTCAGGTTTTCCTTCTCATTTGCTTAACAGTGACCTTGTTCGCTGCGAAAGAAGTTCCACTATGTGAGTTGGAACCATCTGAGGCAGCACAGGGAGGTTCTGCAATATTTTCTATTTTCAAAACGTTTAAAAGTTTACCTGCTGGAATGCCCTCAGTGCTTATTGTGACAGCTCTTACCTGGGTAACTTATTGAGCATTTGAATCACAAAAGATCACCTTTTATTTTGGAGATTTACATACATACCACTCAATTCCAATGTATTTACATATCTAACGCCTAAACTTCAATTTTTACATACATGACGCCCTACCAATGCTTGAAAGAAGTGATGTTTAGGTTTTATATATCTAAATTCATAGAAATTGCTTGGTATCAATGTAAATGCCCTCCTTTTTTTGCTCACAATTCTTATTGATTTGGATGATCTCTATGCAGCTTGCCTGGTTTCCATTCATCCTTTACGACACAGACTGGATGGGTCGTGAAATATATCATGGTGATCCCAGTGGGACAAAGCAAGAAATTGATACATATAACAAAGGTGTCGAAGAGGGTGCATTTGGCTTACTGCTGAATTCGGTATAGAAAACCTCCACTTTTACTTAAACTAAATTGGTTTCCTTTCTCCATTCCATGAACTGAGACATTTGTCCCCTATGACTAGCTTGTTCTTGCGATTACCTCAATGGTACTTGGTCCACTGTGCCGGAAATTTACCTCAAAAGTTGTGTGGATCACCGGCAACTTTATTCTGTTCCTTGGCATGGCTGCCATAACAGTTCTTAGTGTTATTTCAACAAATGGGTACAGTGGAAAAATCAATTCTGCAGTCGCAGGACCCGATGGAGTCAAACTTGGAGCTTTAGCTATCTTTACTGCCCTTGGATTTCCTTTAGCTGTTAGTCAAATTCTCTGATCCCCCTCCATTTTACATTCTTACCCTCCACAGCTTAACACTTTTTCTCCTTACAAATTTTGTAATTGCAGATTCTTTATAGCATTCCTTTTGCTTGCGCCTCACAGCTTGCTGCAGACGAGGGAGGCCACAAACATGGTTAGTTTGATTTAATCCTTACTTCCCTTTTCTACGTGAGAAAGAACTTAGCTAAAGCTTATTGATCAAAATTTGACTGAAAACTTTAAGATATGTCTTTTTGTAAGATATCTTTTTATTTAGAATGATACTATTCTTTTCTTACAGAAAATAAATTTTCAGAAACACACTTAAATATTATCTTCTAAATAGAGAATACAAATAGAATGTAATGTATATAATAGGATGCATCAAGAACAAAACCTTTGTTTACCTGTACTTGTCCTGCTGTGCACTTATACGAGACTTATAATACTGATGAAAATATGGATTTTGCAGGACTGTGCATTGGTGTCTTGAACGTATCCATTGTCATTCCCCAGGTATGTTTTAAGCATGACAGCTGAGCTTACTCAGTCTCTGTATGGATTAAGAATAAAAAATGAAAGAAATGAAATGAAATCAAAATAATTTGTTGGTTGATTTTTTTTTTTTCATTTCCTTTCACTCAATTTCCCTGCATCCTAACACAGACTTGGTATCCTTGGTAGTCTTTTCTGAGGATTTCTCGGCTAATACTTGTCAATTACTAGTGATATAAGGGACCAATGGGATCTCATTTATTTTATTTTTATATTTTTCTTTTTTATTTTATTTTATTTTTCTTGATTTGCAATGAAACATATTTAGTTAATTTTAAAAACATTCAAAACACCTAAATGATAAACTAGGTTTGAGACTTTTTTTTTTTGCTTTTATTATTAAGAACATGTTTGTTTGTTATATTTTTTAAGCATATTTTGAAAAATTTACATACTAGCACACAATTCTTATGCATTTGTATATCTAACACCTAAACTTTCATATATATATATATATATATGCTTTGAGTATTAAAAAAATAAGCTCTTTTTTTTAAAAAAAAATATATCATGATTAATATACAAAACATGTTTTTAACAACAAAAAGTAAAAAAATAAGGGGGCGTTCAGGATCACTTTTGATTTTGATTTTGATTTTGATTTTTTATTTTATTTTGTTTATGTTTTTGATTTAAAATAAACGATATTCAATATGATATAGCATGTTTAGCTGTTTTTAAAAATACTCAAAATAGTTTTTATATGTTTTGAGTGTTTTTAAAATCAAGCTAATTTATTTTTAGAAATAAAAAAATAAAATATGTAAAAAAATATAGTAGACAAAAATGCTTTTAAAATAAAAGTAAAAATAAAAATAAAAAATAAAGTATAAAAATGATCCCAAACAAACTCTAAGGCCTGTGTTTTGGCTGAAGGTAGGATTTAGTGAATTTCTAAATCGCAAACCTGTCAAATCCACCCTACCCTTGGACTTAGTAAATCCAAAAATTGGGACCCTAAATCCAAACATTCACGGAAGCACAAAATTCCTCCCTTTCTGCATTTAATCATTTGACTTGATTTAATAAATCCGGTGATAAACCCTATTAAACGACGCTGCCAAACATCCCCCAAGTCTGTATCAATAAAAAATATTTTATCATGCTCAATGCTCACCATACCTAATGTGATATTCAGGTGTTCGTCTCCCTGGGTTCCGGTCCTTGGGATGCCCTCTTTGGCAAGGGAAACATCCCAGCTTTTGCTCTTTCTTCAGGCATAGCTCTAATTGGTGGCTTCATTGGCCTGGCCGTTCTGCCCAAGATCTCAAGCGATTCTCTGAAGAGCAGCAGCTTTGGTTCCATGCACTAATCCGAGATCAACTCATGAGAGGTTTGGCTGTTTTCCAAACAGGACTATATGCCTTTTTTCCTCTCTTTATATCTTAATTTCAAGTCTTTTGAATTTCCTTCCTTCTTTCTTTTTTGGTGTTTGGCATTGCAATTTTTGGCTGTGCTGACTGCGTTTCGGAAATTGAGAAATTCTTGACAGAACGGACGATAATGTAACGTTTGGACTGTTGTAAAGTATATATGTTTCGTTAAATAAGAGCATTCTATTTGTTACATGACATTGTATGACTCAATTTGGTTTCAACTTATGAGTTTACTTTTTTATTTGATTTAATTGCAGTTCGTGATCTGGTAATGTTATTATTATTGTACTTGGTTTAATTGGCTTTAAGTCGACTAGATAAATGACCTATGAGTTAAGCTGACCGCATAACAAGTCGAGCCCGAGCTACCATTTGCTCGACTTATCAGCTTGCAAGTCATATTGTTTAAAAAATGTTTAACATGAACTTATGGAATTGAGCTGATATATATATATATATATATATATATATATATATGCATATGCTAAAGTACCAACAACAAACACATTCAATGGAAAGTTTATGAAATCTTCTTTGGCCATTTTATCATGGGTTCTCTAAAAAGCTCAATTTTTGTTGACACAGTTTTATGTTCATACAATGCATAGGAGATGAAAATTATTTATAAATAATATCTATTGTATAATATCTATTTTATATACTATAAAGTAGATAAATATAAAATTATTATACAATGTTCATATATGGTAGTAGTGATAAAGCTACTCAATTGTTTGTTGATGGACCCTTCGACCTTGTTGCTAGAAGAAATCATGGTGATAAAGCCATTTAATTTTATCAATACAGATCATGATAGCCCTCGCCAAGGTTTTTTATCATTTCAAATTGATGCCTCGTTTTATCCTTTCAATGTGATGAATTACATTTTTACCTTGTCACCCTTTTATATTTTACATTTCTAGCCTACTGGACTATAGTAATTTTTCGTAGCCTTTCAATGATGTTCTCTCTAACTCCTCTCATGATCCTAATTCAAATTCTACATCTAATAGATCATTCTTAGATACATTGATTGGAGAGCATTCTTTAGGTTTTGTCTATGTTGGTATTAAATCTAACTTTAAATTTAGTGATATTCTTATTGTGATTTTGACTTTTGAAGGGATTATGTACCTTTTCAACACATATGAGTTTTTCCCTATCAGTAAATTTTCTTTCAATTATCCTCAACTCAAAAAGATTTGAAAGTATTTCTGTGATTTTGAGTTTTCGAGTTTTGGTGGGATTAAATTGTAACACTACAAATTCTGAAAATTCATGTTTAGATGATTGAAAACAATATTAAAAATGTTGTACTATCTTGAAAGATAGTTTACCTGATGAAAAATATAAAATTGGAGTGTTTGCATGAACCAAAGATTTTTCTCTTATCCTATCTCGAAAAGTGGAGATACTTTTATGAAATAGATCCAATCGCCTAATAAAAAAAAAAATATAAAATTGGCAAAATTGTGCAAAAAAAAATTTCCCCCTTGCTTGATTAGGGCAATGTTTGTTTTAGTCTAGGGTAAAGTTTCCAACAAGAGCAAGCCTCCGTAATTAAGTACATCAAAGGAGAATTAATCTCTTTAGAATAGTTTCAATTAAAACAGTGGCGTGTGTCTCCTTAAATTTTAATGTTTAGATTTAAGATTGCTATATATTTGAAAATTAATTATGATAGCTCAAGTCAGAATCATTTTCATATGATGAAGGCTATGTAATGCTTAGATACTTAGAAACATAGTAGCACTCTAATCAATCTTGTGCTAAACTTTATATTTTATAAATTGAGATTTATTTATATTTGAGTTCTTTCTTTTATTATAATGTTAAAACTTATATTCTAACACACAATACCATGCAAAAGTTTAGGAAATAAGGACTTATTCCATAGAAAGGAGAGACAAAGTGCCTCAAAACATATATTAAGGCGAACATTATTGATTCAGGTAGGTGTTGGCATAAATTTTAGCCCTTATGAGGTCTTTAGAACTTTCCAAGTACCCTTGGGGTTATGCTTGCATGGCCAAAAGTCCATTTTGGCCACGACCCTGTATTTGATTGGATGTACATCTACTATCAACCACCACCATTAATGGAACCACAACATTAAAATGGGGTGCAATGGTGTGCATTTAACAAAATTCAATTTATCTTTAACGCTCCAACACCACGAGTGGGGGAGCATGGTGACACTGATCTTGGGTGTTGCGGTGCCCCACCTCATATGTTATTAATGGCCACTCGAAATACTTATAAACCCTGAGCTATGTTATCCAACACCACCACACAATTGTCACGATGATCCATAGTCCGTATAGTTTGTAGGAGCAACACAGTTAGCATTGGATGTCCTTGCCTCATCTTCACCACGTGCATCAAGGCCGGGGTAGCATCCGACCCTCTAGAGGAGAATGTGGGCCCCATAAAGCCCATCATGGAAGCCAACTTTCATTCCTACTGTGTGCTTGCTCTAGGTGATGTAGACGTTGCCATAGCACATGCTCCTCACCATCCCCCCCCACCCCGCCTCGCGACCCGTTCTGTCCAGGACCATGATCAAGAGCTTTTGTGTAATGTGGTCTTGGTGGATTGAAATGTAGACCTTATGACAGTCAGTTTTTCTGGTCGATTGATCTCATAAGCTAGCTCATGTGTGGTTTCAAAGACAACACAGGCTTCCACTTCAATACATCTATTTTTCAGAAGTTGGCTCTAGAGGCATCTTCGAGGATGATGATAGTGACGGTGGTGGCAATGAAGAGTAGGTCAGTGTTGAGTGATAGTTGCCACCCCCACCCCAATTGTTGTTGTTGATTGCTGGGCCACGTGTGGCATGCATTAGTATTATTATTTCTCTTATTTTGGTCGTCCCTTGTGTGGGNCCCCCCTCGCGACCCGTTCCGTCCACGACCATGATCAAGAGCTTTTGTGTAATGTGGTCTTGGTGGATTGAAATGTAGACCACATCACTCCCTAGTTTGTCCACATGGGACACCAACATGACAGTCGGTTTTTCTGGTCGATTGATCTCATAAGTTAGCTCATGAGTGGTTTCAAAGACAACACAGGCCTCCACTTCAATACATCTATTTTTCAGAAGTTGGCCCTAGAGGCATCTTCGAGGATGATGATAGTGACGGTGGCAACAATGAAGAGTAGGTCAGTGTTGAGTGGTAGTTGCCACCCCCACGCAATTTGTTGTTATTGATTGCTGGGCCCCGTGTGGGCATGCATTATTATTATTATTTCTTCTATTTTGGTCGTCGCTTGTGTGGGATTTATTAATTTTTTCTCCCCTTACTAGGGGATGCATTCTATAATAGTTTTCTCTAGTCATGGAAAATTAAGTATATAGCTTTATATGACAAATTATGATCATTTTGTCCTCCCCCTCCTCTCCACCCCTGAGGAGGGGTAAGGAGATCTTGTGGAGCCGATGCATATTTTTGTTACATATTTATTTGATACATTGCATTTTATCTGTGATCTATGTCATTTCTTAAAAAAACATTGATGCCAGCTTAAATAAGTTTACATAACTCACAGGAGCCCCAAGATGCAATATGTGAAAAGTTGCTTGATAGTGTCATTATACCTTATGTTGCCATCACAAGCTTGCCAGTTTACGAAGGACCGAGCGTTGACATACTATCAATGCCATGGTGCCTACCACATTGTCGTGTCACATTTTCGTCTTGATGTGACATAATGATCGCAATATCGTAGTGTTTGTTGACCCTAGACCTATGGCAGTGCATGATAAGACGATATTCATGATGGCTTTCTGACATGGCAATTGCCCCATTGATAGTGCCGCAGTGCCTTTTTAGTGGTAAAAACATTTAGTTTTATCAATACAAGTCGTGATAGCCCTCTTCTGGGTTTCAAGAAGAGCTTCATTGAAAAATTGGTCAGTTACCAAGTGAAATGCTTCCACATAAATTTTGCAAATTAGTCTCCTTCCATGCAAAAGATGAGCGATCCTAAAAAAAAATAATTGAATGAAATTTTGTTAGTAGTCCTAAACATTAAATTAAATAGTTACATGCATCACTCCTTGTAAGTGTGTTGACTCTCTCTATACTTTAACCATAATGACTTGCTCTATCTTTTCAAAGAGATGAATCACTAATTTTCTTTGTTGCCATTTTTTTTCTTTTGACTTGTCATGTCTTATATTTTACTTGTCTTGTATCCATATTTTGTTAAATTATCATAATATTTTAATGATTCTTTTTCTAACTCCTCTCAAGATTCTAGTTCAAATTTTATATCTAATAGATAATTTTTATATACATTGATCGGAAAGCATTCAACAGATTCAATCTAGGTCAGCATTAAATCTAACTCTAAATTTAATGTTATTTATGGTGTGTTGTTCACTTATGAAAATATACTACCTAATTCTAACACATTTAATTTTTCCTTGTTAGTAAGTTTTCTTTCAATCACCCCCATTAGAGATGATTTAAGAGTCTTTACATGATTTTAAATTATTTAGTTCCTTTTTTTAAATAGCATACTGAACCTAAGATGTAATCCTATTGATTTAAACTAATAAAATGATTATTCTTGATTATTTCTATATGTTGTATTAACATTTTTTTATAAGAGTAAAAAAATGGTGTTTTTATATTTTAGATAGAAACAATTTATTGCCCCAATTTAGATTAGATTTCCTTATCTTAAAACTCTTTTGATTAACCACATTTATATATTTTATAAATCCAATAAGAAATACTAATGTGTTGATCTCAAAATCACATCCTTCTATTGCTCGTTTATTAGTATACATAAATATTACAAATGAAATCTAACAATTTAGAATAGCTTGAAAAAATTGTTGTTAAGAAGAATTTTCATAAATTTTATTCAAATTATAAATTTTAGAGTCATGAAAACCATTTTATTTTTTCATTCATATAGAACTAAAGATATAATATTAAAACTCCTCTTTTGAAAAATTCCTATGGTAAAAATGTGTTTATTACAAGTAATGGTGCGCTTTGATATATAGCACTCAAATGGTTTTTGTGATGAGCAATTTTCATAGTCATGATCACCTTTCTAACAATTTTATTGTCATGGATAAACCAATCAGGGGTTTCTATTTGCTCATGTTATTCTAGCTAATCCCATGGTGGGAGATGGGCATATAGTTAATGTTCGTTTTAATTCCAAGCTTTAAAAAATTATTTCTTCTCCATTATTTTGTGAGGGTGATGGACGTGTTGTAATGCTTGAAGACTATGATAGTAATTATATTTTTGAGGCTTTCCTTTTGGTGATTTGCTTACATAAATGAACCTCTTACAGGAGACAATAAGACAAATATTAACAACTTGAGTTTCACAAATTTATTTATTTATTAATATAAATATGACAAAGCCTATGCTATTGTCTCTTTTCAACCAATCTTTATGCTTATCATAAGTATTTCTTGATTAATTATCCTTACATATTACTTCATATGAAAGTCTATCAAGGATGATCCTATTTTAATGTCGATTTCTTATATGAAATGTTGATCGAACATGTAAATAATGACAACTTTTCCTTCTAGATAATTGATATATTGTTAGTAAAAATAAGTGGGAGCTAATTGAATCAAATTATTTGAGATTTTATTATAATAGATTAACCCAATATCAAGCTAATTTTTCAAAGGCTAAAAAGTTAATTGATTCTCAATAAAGAAAGGATTACTAGTGAGTTCCTCATGATGGGTAATGCTTTAATTTATATGAAGATGACAAAAGTATGTTATAAGATGATTTATATATATTGTTACTGAAAAATATTGTTAGCTAATGGAATGAAATAATTTGAGCTATTACTATAGATTGACCCAATATCATGACAAAAAAGTTGATTGAACATCAATAAAGAAAGGGTTATTGGAGCACTCCTCATGACAGTTATTGCCATAACTTATATGCATAAAATAAAAATATGTTAGAGGAGTATTAAATGGCTAAGAAAGATCTTTGATGATTTTTTAGCTTACTTTGGATCAACTTATATTGGACTTATCCCNAATTATTAATATTACATTTTTGAAACAAATAGCCTAATATAAATAAAAAAATTAAAAAAATTAAAAAATACTATTATATATATATATATATTTGTATATAGATTCTTAAACCTTTTTGGACAGGAAAGACTCCTTTTACTGAAAAAGCAGCCTGCTCAGCCCGACAACTCTTTACAGTACCACAAACCAAAGCGGTGAATCCCCCAATGCTTTCCTCACTGTGTTACTTTCCCATCCCCAAGTACCGAGGATGATATATCGCAGGACTCCCAACAGTAAATAAAAATTCTTTTTTTTAAAAAAAAAAAGGCTAATTTTCATCTTTTTTATAAGTAAAAACATTTAAAATTTATGAAAAACTTCATCTTCCCCACTCAATCATGCAAAAGCTTTACTTACCATGGACAGCCAGAATCTAACTGGCCAAGCCTTTCTCATCCCTTTAACGGTCTCAAGAAACTACAAAACTAAGAAGAAGCCCGCAGTCCAATTTACCTTGGATCATTAAATGCTAACCATAGTACTTTAANCAGTAAATTAAAAAAAAAAAAAAAAAAAAGAGCTAATTTTCATCTTTTTTATAAGTAAAAAGATTTAAAATTTATCAAAAACTTCATCTTCCCCACTCAATCATTCAAAAGCTTTACTTACCATGGACAGCCAGAATCTAACTGGCCAAGCCTTTCTCCTCCCTTTAACGGTCTCAAAAAACTACAAAACTAAGAAGAAGCCCGCAGTCCAATTTACCTTGGATCATTAAATGCTAACCAGNGATATCAGGGTCCTGCTCGGGCGATGATGGCTGATCTTTCTGGTAAGTTCTATGCTTACATGTCTCTGTTTCTATTGTAATTAGATTAGTTTTGTTTTTATTGAGGTACTTCTGCCAGTTAAATTTCTATCCTCAAGCAGCATTGGTGATATTACTGATTGAAATGCATTCTTGCATCATAGGAAAACATGGATGCAATGCTGCAAATCTAATCTATGCCTTTTGGATGGCTTTTGGAAATATCTTAGGCTACTCTTCTGGGTCTACTGGAAGCTGGCACAAGTATGATGGAATGAGCTCTACGGAGCACTTAATTTGCTTAAAGGCAGTTTAAAGTTGAAATCTTTTAGCTAACATGATCCTCATTGTCATAGGTGGTTTCCTTTTTTATTGACAAACTCTTGTTGTGCCACCTGCGCAAACTTGAAGGCTGCCTTTTTGGTCGCAATTGTAAGTTTTTTTTTTTTCTACATATATGATCATTATTCGTCATACATTCTTAGAATTGACACAGATGTCTAACTGGTCAAAATTAGCGAT
>JXCR01144966.1:3814-18372 GCA_002079205.1 Phalaenopsis hybrid cultivar | reverse complement strand
CCGTAATGTGGGAACCCTTGCTTATTTAACACTACACCCGGGCGCCGGTGTAGCGGCCCTTGCACACTTTTCACTGTATTCAAGCTATACAGCGCGTCGCTTCCAGGGGACGCCCTAGCACTTACACAATGATCAAAAGGATTAATTTCATGATTTTTTCGACAAGTTTTACGCTGGCTGTCGACTACCTAACACAACCCTCCACTTTTCGCATCAGGGCTTGGGACCGGCAACGACAGTGTTAAGACTGATTTCCATGATATATTTAAATAAAGGGGAGCGAAGAGAGCAAGAGCCGAAGCTCACATGTATTCTTTAAACCAGAAAAAAATAATCCAACAGGTATTTAGACAAAGGGAAACAAAAAGGGTAAAAAAAAAGCTCCACATCTATTTTTTAAACCAAAAAGAGGTTTCAAACATATATCTAAACAAAGGGAAATAAAGAGAGCAAAAACCGAGCATGGTATAAAGGACCAAGTTTAAGTCATCTCAAAACTGAAATCAAATTCATAAAAGGTAATGATTAAGCCATTAAAATCTAAGCTTAAATTCAAGTTAAAGGGCTAAACCGAACCATCATAAGAACCCAGACCTAGCTCCAAAGTTAGTTTTCCAAACAAAAAGGATGCTATCAATATGCATATATATATACTTTCAAGTAAGACAATCAAGGGAGCAAAGTTGCAATTCCCAAATTGCTATTCCGAGCCAAAATAAATCCCAAAAATGCATTCAAACAGGGTAACCTATAAGCTAGTTCTAAATAGACGTTCAAAGTCAAAAATAGTCTCCATTGTATGCATTTAAATAAGGATAACAAGGAGAGCAAAATTAAGACATTATAAAAGCTGCCCAAAGCATCTAAGGTCTTCTAAAGTACCTTCAAACGAAAGAGCAGCAAAACTGAGCCCCACAATATTATTCAAAATCAAAAGAATAGCTCTATTTTATGTATTCGAATAGAGGCAGTCATGAGAACGAAAACCACAACTCCAAGTTAATATTCCAAACCAAAACAATCTTCATACATATATTCAAATAGGGACAACAAGAAGAACAAAATCGAACCTCTCCCAAACAATTGATCAAAGCTATGAAATAGATATCCAACATCTTAATGTGAATAGGGAAAATAGGGAAGCGCCATAAAAAACCACAAATATCAAAAGAATCCATGTACATCTATTTTAAATTCAAAGAAACTGTGAATGCTCAAAAAAATAGAAGCCCACTTTACCAAATAAGTCCAAAATCTCCTTCAAACGAGAGATAATCGAACAACTTAAAAAAACGAGGCAAAAGGAAACATCCAAACAAATATTCTCAAATAAGGCACCAAGAAAACAAGATTACAGTCAAAAGAATCCTCAAAAGCCAAAATATATTATCCCCATGTATATTCGAAGAAGGCAGCAGAGGAAGCAAAACTGTAATTTCCAAACAAATCCTCAAAAATCCATAGATGAATTCCAAATGTATATTGAAATAAGACAGCAAAGGAAATAGAAAATTCCAGCTCCAAAAAGTTATTTCAAAAACCATAAGGAAATTATCCCTGTATATGCATTCAAGTAAGAGCAGAATAAAGAACAAGAACTATAACATGTGATGCCCAAAAGATCTCAACACATGAATTTGAATAGAGCCAACAATATAATCGTGATATTAATATATCAAAACTATGATCAAGAATAACCAATTCTAAAAACATAACTGAAATCTGACCTGGATTTCTCACTAGCTCAAGGAATGAAAAGAGTAAGAAGAAGTCACGAGATGAAAGTTTCCGGCTAAACCCCTCCGAAATTTCAAGAAAAAAAATGTCCTCTCCTTTCTCTCCCCCTTAGGGGTATTTATAGGTAGAGATGAGAGAATGGCTCACCGGCAGTGAGCATCGGGACGGTGAGGAGAATCACCCACGAAGAGTAAAAATCCCAACTAGATTCAAAATAGGAAGGTTATCAAACTCGTTTAGGCGGGAAAGTTCGTTACTACAGGCTACCGGCGAGGCTACCAGTGAGGCCACCGGAGACAAAGGCTCGGAAAGGGAAGGGATGACCAACAAACTGGCAAGAGGCTCCATGGCTCGGCTAGGGCAAAGAATAGAGGCGCGAGGGAGTTTAGATTTTTTAGGTTTTAAAAGATTATGCTTTATATAAAAAAAAAACTTTATCAAATATATTTTTGTTTTATTAAAGAAAATGTTAATAAAATATTAAATTTTGTGTGATCCACTCGCGCTCGGAGCCCTGACAAAACGGGTGTCCTCCCTAACTAAAATTGACGTCCCGGACGCAATATCGCAGTCCATTTCATCATTCGGAGTCATCTGGACAAAGTCATCCTCGATCGCGTCAAATTAAATTTGATTCGCGTGTGACACGACAAATAAAATTATTTTGACCCGATCAGAGCCGTTTAACGAGTAAGATTAAAATATTGAACGATCCTTGCATAAGCAACAACCAAAGTCAAATACGACGCTCGCAGTGGCATGTCAAACAACACACGCGCCACGTTGTACACCTACGTCTTTCAAATTTCTATAGGAGCTCAATTTGAGCTTCAATAAGTTGGCCTTTCGATCAACTCAATCGAATGTTGAGGGTCTAAAACTGTCCATATGAAACTACAAAGAGTGAGGAAATGACTTGAATTTCTAAAGGGGGGAGTCCCAGTCTAGTCCTCTAAGAGAGTCAAAACCAAGAAAACTTAAGAATAGATCTAAGGGTATCTAGAGAAGGGAAAAAGAAGACCTCCAAAATGAGGTCAACAATGGACCCCCAATAGGTGTGGTGTGCTACACAAGCACAACGCGCCTATTGGCGTTAACCGAAACGATCAACCCGATTCCTCAAGAATGTCCAAGTAACCATACTTGGGACAAATCGAGTGTTAAGTTCGAATTGAGGTGGAGTACGATTTTCACTGGGGATGAGTAAATGAACTTTCAAACTATTGTGGGATTTGAATTTTTTGAATGATTTCAAATGTCAATTTTTAAAGTATATGTAAAAGAAATACTCAGAATTTGGCTATGATATTAAAGAATGTGTAGAGAAAGGAATAAAAAATATGACTCTGATTCTGAAGAATGTGTAGAAAATAAGTGAAACAAAAAAGGAATATATCTACTCGGAATACCGCTGGGGAGGTTACATCCGAGCTAAAACTAGTTGAACAAAAATATCGTCTGTTGTCTTAAGATTTATTACGGGGTTAGAAGTAAAACTCCATACCCAACCTAAGCGAAACAGAGGAACTAGAACAACTCAAAATACCGCTGGGGAAGTTACATCCGAGTTAAGAGACGACAGGAGAATATTTGTCACGCTAGGAAGGAAAGTATTGTGACTCACATCCAACCTAAGTGGTGCAAAGGAAATTTGTCTGCTACATTGAGGAGGAAAGCACTGAGACTCACATCCAACCCTAGAGGTAGCGAAAAGATCAGATTGAGAAGGAAAGCACGGGGAATCATATCCAACTCAAGAGCTGATCGAAGGGAATAAGAATTTAGGTACTGACCCCGAAATGAGAGTTGAAATTTGGGTATTAACCTCGAGAAGAGAATTGGAATTTAGGTACCGATCTCAGAGAAAGGGAATCAGGATTCAGGTACTGTCCCTGAAATGAGAGTTGAAATTTGGGTATCAACCTCGAAAAGAGAATCAGAATTTAGGTACCAATCTCAGAGAAAGGGAATCAGGATTTAGGTAGTCACTCTGAAATGAGAGTTGAAATTTGGGTATTAACCTTGAAAAGAGAATCAGAATTCAGGTACCGATCTCAGAGAAAGGGAATCAGGATTTAGGTACTGACCCCGAAATGAGAGTTGAAATTTGGGTATCAACCTTGAAAAGAGAATTAGAATTTAGATACCGATCTCGGAGAAAGGGAATCAAAATTTAGGTACTGACTCTTAAATGAGAGTTGAAATTTGGGTATCAACCTCGAGAAGAGAATCGGAATTTAGGTACCGATCTTAGAGTAATGGAATCAGAATTTAGGTACTGGCCCCAAAATGAGAGTTAAAATTTGGGTATCAACCTCAAGAAGAGAATCCGAATTTAGGTATCAAATCTCGGATAAATGAAATCAGAATTTATGTACTAATCCCGAAATGAGAGTTGAAATTTGGGTATCAACCTCGAAAAGAGAATCGGAATTTAGGTACCGATCTCGGAGAAAGGGAATCAGAATTTAGGTACTGACCCCAAAATGAGAGTTGAAATTTGGGTATCAACCTCGAAAAGAGAATCAGAATTTAGGTATCGATCTCGGAGAAAGGGAATCAGAATTTAGGTACTGACCCCAAAATGAGAGTGTATAGGAAGAATGTCGAAACATGTGACGTTTTGCAAAATTGTGAGAGAAGAAAATAAACCCAAGNCGTGTTAAGCAAGCTTCTTTATGGCACTTTACACGGGACATCATACGACTGGATTGATATGGGTGGAGCCTTTGATCCAACCAAAGGTGAGTTTCCCTTCCTTCTTATCTGCAACTTTATTTTAAATGTGCAGGTTATGCAGATATTTGTTGTTGAAACTGTAATTCTGGCTTTAAATTGCAGCATTCATAAATACCTGAGTTCTATAGTTCAAAAACACAACCTAGCTGATTATTTTGTAAATAACAATATTTCAGGTGCTATTTATGTAATTATCCCTACACACACACACACACACACACACACACACACACACACACACACACACACACACACATATATATATATATACACACACACACACACACACACATATACATTTTGATGATTATTCATTTATAAATTTATTTATATATATATCGTTCTTTGCTCGCTAGCCTTTCTCAGAATTAGGGCAAATCAAATTTGTTTATTTTCTCGATCAATTGCCCAAATCTGCGTTCATAACCGTGAAAAGAAGTTCCAATATATTATCTTCAAATTGTCATATTATGAATATCATCTGATATCAAATACAATGTTGTTTGATTTCATGTAATCAAACATCTTCTGGAATCATTATTGTGTAGTTTGTATATCAAAATACTTTCTCATTCACCAATACTGAAAACACATGATTGAATCCAGTCTTGTGTATCATCTATCTGTATTTTGTCATCGACAGTTGTGTTGAAATAGTAGGCTGTATAAAGACTAGCCTCACCTTCTAACATATCATCAGAAAATAGAAATGATTTCTCCCAGATATATACTGAGGTGTGCTATCTTTAAACAACTTACAACTCAAAAGGCCGCAAGTTCTCGATCTCAGGATCGGGTCTGAACCGGAATGGTACTTTATCCTTATTCATCTGTTTGAGGGTTATTGAAACTCTCAGATATGGCACTCCAGGGAT
Organism: Phalaenopsis hybrid cultivar; assembly: GCA_002079205.1. NCBI lineage: Eukaryota > Viridiplantae > Streptophyta > Magnoliopsida > Asparagales > Orchidaceae > Phalaenopsis > Phalaenopsis hybrid cultivar. The sequence goes on along the minus strand of JXCR01144966.1, from coordinate 13,021 downwards.
GTAGTGTTTGGCCACATCAACGCTGTTTCCCTTCAATATCAACACAGAGCCCACAGGAAAAGGAATCTCTACGGAACCCTAAAATTCTTCGTCACCAACGATCTGAATTTCTGTTCCAAACATGATATTGCATTTATTTATGAATGATACTGTGCAAAATGGCCTTGCAAAATCACGATGATCGATGTGCGTAGGGATGCAGTCACCAGCTTTGTAAATATTAACTATACAACTATTTGGGATACAATCTGATGGAAGTATACGCCAGGTCACCAATCGTTTAATTATCCTTTTGATAAATGACGGTAACGGGTCAACCTGATTGTGACGAATTATCCCGGGAGGATTTCCTTCTTTATCTTGGGCAAAATTGTAGCAGCAACAGTATTGGATCGTAACCCTTCCTTTACCTCGTTTCCATTTTCTCGGCTCAGAATATGTCCTTCTTCTTAGCCGACCAGCATGTCCCATTTCTTGCTCCAAAAGAGCACGTTCTACAATGTCGTCTTGTTCACTACTAGTGAACACATTGGTATATTAATATACTTGCCCTGAAACCTTTGAAAATGCTCGAAATTTTGTTTTCTTACCTTTTCATATTTCTCCAATTCATGCTCTGAAATGATCAGCAAATGACGTGACCTGCTCATGAACTGGGGAACATAGGGTTCAACTTCCATGTTTCCTTCTTTAATTTCTCTTTCCTTGAAAGTCAACTCTCCTCCAATTTTCATGGGTTGAGATAGCACTTCAACCAGCTGATCTGGGGTTTTCCCTTTTAATTTGATTGTCATCTGAGTGATAGTATATTTATCCTCCCCTTGTTCTTTTAATTGTTCCAGCATCTTGTGAATACGGCGGTTTCAATTCCTCTTCTGCGTACGAGTGAGTGTTGCCTTACCTTCCGGCTGATCGTCGGTAGGAGTAGCACCAACAAGCTCGCCCATAGAGGTCATTATCATTGACTTCATCCGATTAATTGCAGAATTGCTTGATTCAGCCTTGTCAATTTTTTCTAAATTCCTTTTCTTCTCAGTAACGAATTGATTCTTATTTCTGAATTTCAGCACAGGCTTTTGCTTGCAAAACTCATCTTTGTTTACCACGGTTAAAGCTAAGCTTTCATAATCTAGCTCAATTTGATCAAAGTTGAAATCGAGTTCAACCACCGCTCCTTCTTCAACTTTTGTCTTATCAAGAGCAAAACCAATGCCATTCTTGAATGCGAAGATCAGTCTTCCTCCTGACATTCTTCAGCATTAAACAAGAAAATAATCAGTATGTCAGATCGGGCTTTTAAGCAAGAACAATATGAAAATTTATTATATTTTAATTGTTTATATAAACATATATATTTATATACATGTATGTTACAAAATGTATTTCTTATGCACATATCTTAATTTATATTTATGTATATATATATACATACATGTATACGTGTATTAAGTTTATATATATATATATATATATATATAAAAGATCAAATTAACATGAAAAGAGAAAGGAGAAAGAAACAAAATAATAATAATAAAAACTATATATTTTTTATTACAAATTTATGTCCGGACCCAATTATAATTAAAACACTGGTGCTTCTAAGAACAAGGCTTTATTTCTAAAGTTTGCTCTTTCAAAACATCATGATGCATAGTATTTCTTCAGATATCGTCCATTAATAGGAAGCATAGGTCGTTCTCCTTGACAATTTATCAATTGGTAGGCTTCTCCAGAGTAAACCTTTTCAACCACGAACGATCCTTCCCATGTTGGTTCAAATTTGCCTTCTATCTTGCGATGTGCAAGAATAGGTCTTCTAAGGACAAAAACCAAATCACTAACTTTAAAATTCCCGGGACGGACCAATTTGTCATGTGCTTGAATCATCTTAGCTTGATATAATTCCAAATTTTGTTGTGCTACCAATCGTTTTCCTTCCAAACTTTCTAATTCTTCCAGTCGTAATTTGGCATTTTCTTCAGTGGTGATTTTGTTGGCAATAGCAACTCTGAGAGAAGGAAGTTGAACTTCTAAAGGTAACATAGCCTCAGACCCATACACAACAGCGTAAGGTGTAAACTAGGTTGGAGTTCTGAATGTGGTTCTATAGGCCCATAAGGCTTCTAATAACTGCTCGTGCCAATCCTTTTGTTTCCGTCCAAGGTCTTCTTTAGAATTTGGACGAGAGTCTTATTAAAAGCCTCGGCCAATCCATTAGCTCTCGGATAATAAATTGTAGAATAACGCCAATCAATTCCGTGTCTTCTGACAAAATTATTGATCTTCGTGCTTTTGAATGCAGACTCGTTGTCTGAAATAATTCTGCAGGGTATATTAAACGATAGACAATTTGGTTCTTGAAGAACTGTAAGACATGTTAAGCTTTTACTTCTCTCAACGGTATCACCTCTGCCCACTTTGAGAAGTAATCAGTAGCGGCTAGATTGAACCGATGTCCCTTTGAAGATGGTGGGTCTATAGGACCCACCACATCTGTGCCCCAACATTCAAATGGCCATGATGCAACTGTCAGGTGTAACACATTTGGGGGTGGTGTAAGACCGCTCCATGTACTTGGCATTGGTGACAACTATTGGCAATTTTCATACAGTCGGTCATCATCGCGGGTCAGTAATACCCTAGTCTTTTAATTTTCATTTTCATCTTCGGACCTGACTGATGAGCACCACAAAGTCCTGAGTGTACCTCTTTAATGATTTCTTGAGCTTCTGTAGCATTCAAGAATCTTAACCACATTTCGTCGAAAGACCTTCGGTAAAGCACATTATCTATTAAAGCATACGATAAGGCTCTCTTTTTTATTTGGTATGCTATTGACTTATCATCTGACAGCTTTCCTGTTTGTAAATATTCTGTGAAAGGTTGACCCCAGTCTTCTACAGTTTCGGTGGTTATCATTACTGTTTCTTCTTTACCCAATTTTTCCAAAGTATCTACATCGATCTGGGACAAAACCTGAAGTCCTTGAACATTGATCTTAATTGAATCTTCTTGTGGACATGCAAATTCTTTAGCGAGTTTAGCCAAAGCATCGGCGAGAGTATTTTCTCCCCTTGGGATTCTGCATATTGTCACATCTGGAATCTGTTCTAATAACTTCATTGTATAACGATGATAGTGTTCAAATCTAGGCTTCAAAATTCTATATTGCCCAGAAACCTGCTGAATGATTAACTGTGAATCTCCGTAAATATTGATGTCAGTTATACCCATTGATATTGCTAATTGTAACCCTGTTATCAATGCTTCGTACTTTGCCTCATTATTCGTGCACGGTTCTGTCAAATGATAAGATTACCTTAACATCCCTTTTTCTGGTGTAATGAAGATCAATCCAATCCCTGCTTTACCAGGTAATATTTCTTGCAATTCTTTATCTTTTTGCGCTGAAGAAGCCCCATCAAAATATAGTTCCCAACGTCGAGTCTTGGAATTTTCCACATCCATTATCTGTTCACCTGGCAAATCATCATTAAGAGGGGAACTAGCCGGTAATGGGTGTGTCGCGAGGAAATCTGCTAGGATTTGTCCTTTCACAGCTCGGAGTGGAACAAAAGATATGTCAAATTGCAATAATATCATGGACCATCTTGCTAACCTACCAAAAAGCGTTGGTCGGGTCATTAAATATTGCAATAGATTAAACTTCAAGATAAGGTTGACTTTGTGAGCAAGCATGTAATGACGGAGTTTCTGAACTGCGAAGATTAAAGCCAAACAGTGTTTCTCGATTGGAGGATATTTCACTTCTGCTTGAATTAGACAATGAATTAAGTAATAAAGAGCATTCTCTTTTCCTTCATCGTTGACTTGGGTTTAAAGAGCTCCAAGGGAGTCATCCAAAGCTGCAGTATAAAGTATTAAAGGTCTGTCTGAACTAGCGCTGCTAAGATAAGAGGTGTCATTAGATATTGCTTAATGCTCTCGGAAGCATGTTGACATTTATCATCCCAAATGAACTTTGCATCCTTTTTGGTCAATACGGAAAAAGGTTGACACCTTCCTGACAAATTAGAAATAAAGCATCTTAAATACGCCAGCCTCCCTTGAAAAGATCGTAATTGTTTTAAATTTTTAGGGGGTGGCATTTCTAAGATGGCTTTAATCTTACCCGGATCAATCTCAATCCCGCGGTGACAAACAACAAACCCTAAAAATTTCCCAAAAATCACACCAAATGCACACTTTAGGGGATTCATCTTTAGGTTAAATTTTCATAATCGCTCAAAGACGATTCTCAAATCATACAAATGATCTTTTTTCTGTTTACTTTTGATGACCAAATTATCCACATAACATTCCACCTGATTATGAATGAGGTTATCAAAGATCCTTGTCATCGCTCGTTGATATGTTGCACCAGCATTCTTCAATCCGAAAGACATTACAGTATAACAATAAACTCCAATCGGAATTCAAAAAGCTATAAATATTTTATCTTATGGAGCCATTTTTATTTGATTATACCCAGACAGATCCATCATGAAAGAGAAAATTTCATGAGACGATGCAATATCCACCATCAATTCTGGAATTGGAAGAGGAAACTCATCTTTTGGGCATGTTTTATTCAAATCTCTAAAGTTCACACAGATACAAATTTGCCTATTTTTCTTCTTAACTGGCACTATACTAGCCAACCATGTAGGATATTGTTCCTTCTGTATGAATTTAGCGTCTATTAACTTCCTGACTTCTTTTATAACTTGTTCAATATCGAGACGCATTCTTCTGGAAGCTTGCTTAACTGGAATAGCTATAGGATCTAGGCCCAGTTTATTTATTGCAACTTCTGGTGCTAATCCGGGCATTTCCTCATAACTACAACCAAAACAATCTTTGAACTCTGTCAACAGCTCAATCATATTCATAGATTCTTTTTCATCAAGTAGAGAGCTAATAAAAATTGTCCTCAGTTCCTCTTCGGTACCCAGGTTAATTTCTTGTAACTCATCTACTGTTGATTTAATCTCTTCTTCAAATTCAGGTGGAGCATCGTCAATTGTAGATTCTTCAGAGTTGTTCAGAACTTCCAAACAATCTTTTTCATGTCCATTGATAACAACTAAGCAAAATTCCGTATCATCAAAAGGGCCTACTGTGCTGAATCCAAGACCTTGCCTGAAATTAAAGGCTTGATTATCATTATTCCAAAGTTTCTCAAAGTTCTGTGATTGATTTTTTGACCATTGCTTAGGCACCAGACCGCGCTAAGCAAGATTTTGAACACAAATCGAATACCAACCAACAGGTAATTCCATTAATTCGGAAGAAAGCTCATCTTATAATTCTACATTGATTTCAAAACTAGAGGATGAAGAACCATGATGAAACTTAATTGCTTCATACCTGCACTATGTACCTCTTTGACCATCTGACTCTCAATTTTATGAGTAGAAATTGGGATGAGGGCCATAGTTTGTACGTAGCGATTAATTCGATCGTACATGGAACCATAATCACGTTTCTCTTTGTCTTCTAAATCAATTTCGAAAAGAGGTTTCTTCTGGTTAATTGTCATTACGCTTTTCCTTATTTTTTCATCTTAAGAACTGTCTTTCAAACCAATGTTGATGATTGGACTCTTTTGTTCAACAATTTTATCATTCCTTCCGCGACCTCGTCCCCGGCCTCGACCTCGGATACGAGTTCTAGAGGAACTCTCACCCTCTTGTTGGGTAATAAAAGATTGTTGAATCAGTGATGAGCAATCGAAGAAAGATTCTCCACCGGGTGCCATGCCAGAGAAGGAATTTAAATAGATGGTCGAGCAAGTTCTGGATGCCTTAACCCAATCTAAGGGTGGTGCATTGGTTCTAAAAGATAGACCTTACTTGGAAGATTTCCATGATGTACCCTTCCCCAAGGGTTTTGTTGCCCCTAACTTTAAAATATTTGATGGAACTGGAAATCCCAGACAACACATAACACATTTTCGAGCCAGTTGTGGCAATACAAGAAATAACAAAGCTTTACTTTGTCAACAGTTCGTCAATAGCATGTCAGGAGTTGCTTTCAATTGGTATGACGATTTGCCCAACAAACTGGTTAAGACATTTGTCGAGTTCGAGCAATTATTTATAAAGAGATTCACCGGAGCGCAACATCATGTTTCCATAGGAGACTCATGATGGAGAAACAAAAGCCCAACAAGACTTTAGTGGATTACATTTTGAGATGGAGAAACCTTAGCATGAAGTGCGAACCTCAGCTATAGGAACATCATGCGATTGAGATCCTACTCAAAAACATTCATGGACCAGTAGCTTTCATACTCAAGGGACTCACTATCAAATCATTTGAGAAGCTACTCAGCAAGGATATCAGTCTTCAAGAAGAAATCAAACATATGCATTTTCATGAGAAATCCAAAACAACCCGAGTGTTTGAAAAGAAATCTAGAATTGCAATTGTTGATAAAGGAAAAAAATTGATAAAGATATATGCAGAAATTCCTCGTCAATCTTCGTCATAGCAGGCTTCGAAACAGAATAGCCAGTCTAACCAGTGACCGCCTCAGAGAGGATCATCTCAGAATAAAAGACTATCTCTGGCAGAACGACAAAAAATTGTGTACTCTTTCAAAGATGAAGCTGTATCTAAAATATTCAGAAGTCTGATGAAGAAGCCTGAGTTCAAACTACCAGACCCAAAGAAACCCAAAGAGGTTGATAAGAAGGATCAAACAAATTATTGCCCATATCACAGATTACTGGGACATACAATAGAAGAATGTTTCATCTTTAAAGATTGGCTCAAGAAAAATATCAAAGAAGGAAATATAACGACCCCGAAAGAGTATTTAAAAGAACCTGAAAAAGGTTCCATAAATATGATTTCGACCAAGCCAATCTCTCCGATTTATCCATACATTGGAGAAGATGGATGGAGTAGAACTTGGAACAAGTTTAAGAGGGTCCTAAACCAAATACAGAATTCATCAAAATAATCTTCCGCACATGCCGGAAAAGATGGATGGGATACAGTTTGGAGCAAATCATCCAAGAAGATGTTAAATCAAATCCAAAACAATTCAAAGCAAACTACAGCTCAGAGTCTTCTTCCCGTCAGACTCGAGATGAAGATTTCACCGCAAGAGCAATTGTTATCCAAGTCAAAGAAAAAGAAGAATGTCATCACAAAGATTGATAGCACAGGGGGTAGGATAGGGGATGCCTCTACTAGATTGGTTGTCTCAGATTCGGGGAAGAAAATCCTCGAACCCCTGACTTTGTATGATTATCTTTCTACCCCTCTAGGGGCTGATGAATATAATGATCGTGATTTTGGCTACATTTTAACTATTTCTAGTGATGACGTAATTGATTGTGACCAATCTAACTCTGATCTCGATTCCCAAAATGATCCTCAAATTGTACTTGAGTCCGATGAACTTGCTAATTTTAAACAAAAATATTTATTTACTTAGAAGCTACATTTATTCATTAAAAAATATTTTTTATGGCTTTACAATTTTTTAGAGACTTGCCAGGGTCATTTTCTTGAATTTTGATTATTTTGGTGATTTTTTGAGATATTTTGTATTCTTCTTTTCTTTTGGTTTTTCTTAATTTTAAATAGAAAACTATGTTTTAAATTTTAGAAATATGATTTTTATTTTCCTAAGTTCCTCTAACAACAGTGAACCTACCAAACTAATTTTTGTAATTTTTTTTATTTATATTTTACTTTTTAGAATTATTTTAGGCAAAATAAGGGCAGTTTACTTTGAAAATTAGGGTTTCCGGAGAGCATCCCTAAACATGTGAGGAATGAACCCTCCAAATTTTATATTTTTGTGATTAATATTTAATCCCTGAAATTTAAAGAATTTTTTAAGTATTTAAATAGTTTAAAAATAAATATTATGAAATTATTTTTTATTTTTAGTCAACATTGTTCTCCTCTATTTACTGAGCACATGGATTTTAATTTTCTACACCAAATTATGCATTTGTAAAGTTTTTATAATTATTTAAATCAGAAAATACCCTTTTTTTCAACTTATCCATATGGTTGTCAGCACTTCCTCAGAGTCTCCGAAGCCTCACATGTCGCACTTTGTTTGTTGGTTCCATATGCATAGCCACCTCGTCAGCTCTGCGGTTTCTGTTCCATATGTTTCTTCAATGCGATTTGGACCATCCAAACGATACATACGTGATCCAACGGCTCTTGATCATCATCCCCAATCATCCTAAATGGAGAACCGTTCACATTATAATCCTAATTTCTTACTCAATTCTTAACGAAATCACATGGGGTTTGTTCTTATAGCTTCATCTAGGTAAGGCAAACCTATCTATATGGTAAACTAAGTATGAAATTAAGATCTACTTCACCAAAACCCAAACTAAGCTCAAATTTGGAGTGAATGGTGTATATCTTAGCCAAAAAGCTGATGCCTCAATTGGGATGGTTGGAAACGTTCACCTTGACTCCATAAAACTTCTCCAAGTATCAATTTGATCTGAGAACAATCTTAGGTATGACCAAAACCAAATGGGGGAATAGGCTCGACCTTGGACTAGGTTAGGGTGCTCGAGATGATGAGGTTTGATGGGGAATGACATTTGTGAGTATGGGGAAGCTTTTGGGTAGCTCAATTTGAATTTTGGAGGTGGTTTGTTCCAAGGTCAAAATTTACCTTGAATTTCAGTGGCTAAATTGGACTTGGGTGGTGGAGATCGATGGCTGAGAAGAATGGGCTTAGTCTTAGGGTCACTGCAGGAAGCTTTGGAAGTGAGTTGGGGGAAGTTTGCTCAACAAATTTTCATCTCCTTTTTAGGCCAAAAGAGGAGCTCATTTTATTGAGGTATCCATGACTACCATCAGGGCAAGCCATGGTGGCCAAGGGGCCACTTTGGTGGAGGGAAGAATGGCTCTGATGGCTAATGGCAGTGAGCCCGCTCAAGTAGGTTCAATTTTTTGTTTTCCCCAATTGGGGTCTCTCAATTTTTCCATTTTCTGGTGGCTAGGGTGCCTGGCCAACAAAGGCAATGTCACTTCTGAGTTCATAGAGGTCAGGGAGGTTGAGTGGTCACCTCAATTTGGTTCCAAGGAGGCTTCAAGGGAAAACTGAGGTTTTGGCAAATTGACTTAGGTTAGGTTTAACCCCTTGGTCCAATGGCTAGGTTTGGTCTTAAGGTGGTTAGGGTTGATGTCTTGACCCCACCCCCCCCCCCT
>JXCR01144962.1:6379-25506 GCA_002079205.1 Phalaenopsis hybrid cultivar | reverse complement strand
GTCCATGTGTCAACTACGACATACGTGGTTCACAACTCGTGCGGCTCAAGACCCCGACCTCCACAGCCTATGAACGGCATTCATACTCGCCACTAAGGTTTATATGGTCCACAACTCCCGTAACTTCTTATTACATTTTTTTTTGGCCAATCAATGTTTTTGGAGCAACCATCTATAACACTCATGACGAACCACGATCTCCACAACAATAAAAAATGAACCTTGCAACCTACTGACACATAGAACTGCAACCAAATTATAGTTAAACAAATTTGTAATTCTATCTTCCCTAATTTAGCAGAAGAATGAACATGTGTACTCATCATTAATAGTGGATTATTTCAACTGGGCTAGGTCCCGTAGTATTTCCCCTTTTCAAGGGCTTTCCACGTAAAATGTTAAGGTGTCTTCTCTTGCTTACTTCTTTGCTTTTATCGGTGTGTGTTGAATTCTCGTATAATACTAAGAAGATAATTCATCACACTTCGCCGTGAATTTTCTAGCACGCATCAATAGTATTTTGGAGCCCTACATGATCTTAATTCAAAACATTCATGGTTGAAATGCTCAAAACATGTTCCTTTGAACTGAGGAAAAAAAATTATAAAATCTTTTGGCTTTTTGTTCTATTAATACAATTTTCTTGAAGTTGAGTGGCACAAACTTGTATGGTTCAAGAATGATTTATTAGAATCTGCTATTTAAGTTTTGAAGATTCTAATTATAGGATTAAATATTAGAGATGCCTTACTATTAGAGTATTGTATATTATTTCTCTGTGTCCTCTACTATAATAAATGTGAAACACACACAAGCCATTTCTTTGAATGACCATGTATTCTTTCAATCTTTTAAATGTGCAATTCATGTGCATATTTCTTCCATATGGGTTCTAAGCTTTCGCAGGCTTTGCAACATGTAGACTCTTCTCAATTTTTTTTATTAGGATGTCTTACTTGTTGGTCGTTCGGATTGCTACATTTAATATGTAGTTATAAAAAAATATCTGAAATTTTAAAAATCCATGCACATTAGCCGATATGCTGATCAACAAGTAAATGATATTCTTTCTGCTATTGGGCTGAAATGTAGGAAATGGAAAGTGAAAAGTGCGCTACGTGTTATCACTACCAAAATTTATTTTAATTAATCTGCTTTCACCAAACTCTTATTTTATCTGACCCTCATAATTGCTGATGCTTGGAATTACTATACAATCCATTCTTAGTGAATTTCATTTGGTTTCATCACTATGTTCTTGTAATCTAAGCTCCCTACGCCTTTTTTTCTTTTTTATTACTATTGAACAAGTATATTTTATTTAATTATATTGTTTTCTTTTTAATGTCTGAATGTATTTTTGAATAATTAGAGTGCAACGCATCTTTTATAGAACAGTACACTACTTTAGTAACCCTATGTTACTTCTTGATATTTACATATAATGATTTTGTTTCAGTGATATTCGTTGGATATCTATAATCAACCTACTGTTGGTCATTTTTACACCACTATGAAACAAAGACTACCATAGGTTCTATGATAATTACCGTCATGGTTTATGCTGCTCTTATTTCACGTTTTATTTTTTAGTTTATTAATGTAGACACTGATCAAGATACTACATTTGAGACTATATCATACCTTTTTTCTCACTATTTTTGAATTTCTGGAGTGACTCAACCAGTTATCTTAAAAACCCATCTTTTAGTAGGCCTACTTTTTATTTGTCATTCTGGAAATCCTACTATAAAGGCTGCGCTTGTTATATTCTCTTCGAAAATGCTCTCAGTCACTCTACGACACATTCGCCAGACTATTTTTATATGTTGCCGCTTATGCCCGGAAACCATCTACTGTCAACCCTAGGTTCTGTTTATCATTTTTGAAATCCTACTGGTTGAATCGAAATTTGTTTTGTGAATCACACCAAATAAATAGAGCATATACAGAAAAGAGAGAGAGAAAGAGAGAGATAGAGAGTGCGCAATAAAGAACTGGTTCTTTTAGGAATGTTTGATTAACCTCTTATTATAGAAATAAATCTTTTATTTATAAGCAAATAGGGTATAAGGTGAAAATTTACATGGTTGCCCCTTCCTTTATAAGAGCATTATAGGATATTTTATCCATATAAAAAATAAATAATCTTATCGTTTGGCTACCATATTGCTAAGTTGTTATGGATCTATAATCCATAAGTCGATAAAGTTTGTTGTGTTGATTCTACTAAGGTAGGGAAGTAATTCAACCATTAAGAACCTTTGGTCATCTAGGTTGTCATTTTGTATTCCTGACTATCGATCGGTGATCCAAGCAATCAGTTGGTCACTCACACTGGGTCGTCCTTCATCTAATACATTTTTGTTATACATATTTTAATTTTATGATTCTCTTTTCTCTTAAAGGTGAAGCTACAATAAGAATTAAAACGTTTTGTACAAAAAATTTGTTATCACATTAACTCTTAATCAATAATTGATTAAATGAACTTCCTTCATCTTTTATGAATCTAAAATGCTCTCTTAAAGTCTTTGGGTTAGTAGAACTGACTCGTTCTACTAGGCTTTACTGTCCACTAGCTTGGTTGATGTCTTTTTAGCTAGTTGATCTTGTCTGGCTGTCAGTTAGAACTTACAGAAGTTTTCATTTCTTTTTGAACAATTCTAGATGTCTCTGACTTAGTCGGTGTTATTCAGTGGGATGATCTGGTCTAGCTGTCGGCCTTATTTGTAACTTTGATAAATTTTCTTTTCTTTTTGAACATTGGTAAGTAAGTATATAGGAAATTCTGTGGAAATATTTTGAGCATAAAATAAAGTGGAGTTCTCAGTTGGGTTTCACCATTGTCTTATTTAAGCTTTTACTGCATTTTCTTTACAATTTATTTCTTGTATGTGTTTATGGCGATTGATTTCTCATCCATCAGGAGTGTCATTTTGATCGATTCTAGTGTCCGCCAACCAACTCAATCCTTACACTATCTATATCTCGTTTGCTCAGTGGAATCATTATCTCCAGCGTGGAAACCTTCAAAACATATCAAACTAAGCTTTAGTGACATAGGTTTATGATGCTTGAGCTTTTTAGGCTAGTTCCTTGTGTATTTTATCAATGAGATGTTTTGGTGTAGTTTTCAGTCTTACTACTTGGGTTCAAGTTTCTCAAGTGTTAGTTCGAGTTTGACAATACCTTGTGTGAACTCCGCGAGTTCCTGGAGTGTGAGTCAGACCAGAGATCATAGGTACAATTAGTAAAGCTTTTTTTATCATATTTATAAAGTCAAGTGAAACTTTGATATGAAAGTGCCATTTTGTTGTTGCAGGTTTTCCAAGAAAGCTAATCATCCAGATAACTGGTCGTCTAAACTTGTTGTCATCTTAACATCTAATCGTCTAGAATTTTGGTCTTTTTAACTTTTTGTCACACAAAATTTTTGTTATGTAGATTTTTCGTCATCTGGACTACATGCCATTGAGACTTATGTTCATTAAGACTCCTAGTCATCCTACCTTCTAGTATTGACTTCTATTTTTGACGGCTTCGATGCTTCCAAACTTATGGTCGTCTAGACTTTCGATCATTTAGATTTGTTTGATGGACTTTGGTTCACCTAAATTTCTTGTCATTTAGGCTTCTGCTTGTCTAGTCTTTTGGTCATCCAGGCATTTAGTCATGGGGAGTTTTGGTCATCCATACATCGGGTTATGTAGACTTCGAGTTGTTTGGACTTCTGGTCAGCTTGAATTCTGATTGTCTAAACTTCTAATCATCTAGGTGTAGGGGCATTCAAACTTCTTGTCATATGAACCTTTGGTCATCAGGACTTGTAGTTATTTGTTTTTCTCATAGTCCTGACTTTTGGTCATCCCGACTGCTGTCAATTTTGACATGGCCTAACAAAACTTAATCATCAGATCTTCTCCATGTGTTGCTTATCTTCTTATTGGTGGCATGATCCACGCTCATCGTATTTTTCAGGATTTTAAATTCAAGTTTGTCCTCTGAATCATACCGAGGAATAGTGTGTCTATGTGAGAAACAAATAGACAGATAAAACACATTAAAAAACTTATTCAATCAGGAAGGACAGATTAACCCCTTAATTTAGAAATAAATCATGATCTATAAGCAAGGGATTATAAAGTGAGATATTATAGTGTTGTCCCTACTTTTATTGGTCATTACCAGATATTTTAAGCATATAGAGAATAAATGAACCAATGATTACTACCATATCACTCAGTGGAGGGGGTCTATAATCATTAGGTCTACAGAATGCATTCTTCTGATTCTGCTGAGTTAAAGCAACTAGTCAACTATGGCTATCCTTCGGACTTATGAGTTGTGGGTTGGTCTTCTATGCTATTGGTCGGCTGTGGAATCTTTCGGTTGCTTGTTCAGGCTGTGGTCGGTCGTCCAGACTACGTCATCCTCATTTTGCATATTTTTATTGTACACTACTATAGTGGTTGCTCCTACTATTCCTCTTAGACGATGCTCTTGGTCTCTCTATTTCACATTCCATGGATTATAATTATATGCTACGTGATATATATATATATATATAAATAAATTATTGGAGGCTTAGAAGGTGTCGCGCCTTTTTTCGTGGATATAATAGAGGTTTTCACTGTTTTTTTTTTTTGTTCTTTTTTTTTTCCCTTCTTAAAGTTGCAATACAAGTTTTTGTTTTGTGTTAGTCACATTTGTAACAATTTGTATTATTTAGAGTGAAGCTCGGGGTGACCCTCATTCAACCGAAGAAAAAGAATTCTTAAGACTAGTAACGGCTGGCTTTAACATAGGCTCTAATCAAATAAGCNAGTTGCAATACAAGTTTTTGTTTTGTGTTAGTCACATTTGTAACAATTTGTATTATTTAGAGTGAAGCTCGGCGTGACCCTCATTCAACCGAAGAAAAAAAATTCTTAAGACTAGTAACGGCTGGCTTAACATAGGCTCTAATCAAATAAGCCCTAAATAGTTTTTATCCCGTATTAACTGTTTTATTGATATTCTATATTTGTTGAGTATATTATTCAATATTTCTTTCTCTCAATAAAAAAAATATCTTTATACTAAATGATAGAGAAGATATTTTTAAACATTTATTTCTAGAAGGATGCCCATAATGNTCCCGTATTAACTGTTTTATTGATATTCTATATTTGTTGAGTATATTATTCAATATTTCTTTCTCTCAATAATAAAAAGATCTTTATACTAAATAATAGAGAAGATATTTTTAAACATTTAGTGCTAGAAGGATGCCCATAATGACACTTTTCAAAACGGCCAAGTACTGGAAGACTATGATGAATGCCAATGAGTAGTCAGTTTCATGGGTTCTTGCAACTTAACCAAAGAACTAAACTTCCTACTCAGAAGACGATTTATTTATGGCAAATTTTCAAAAGTTGGTTGGTCACTGTAGCACTGCATACGCAAAACAATTCATGCAATATAATAAATAAGGTGAGGTTTGACCAAGGGCAACGTGGCGTTTTCATGGTAATCTACTTTGACATTCAATANAATGCACTTTTCAAAACGGCCAAGTACTGGAAGACTATGATGAATGCCAATGAGTAGTCAGTTTCATGGGTTTTTGCAACTTAACCAAAGAACTAAACTTCCTACTCAGAAGACGATTTATTTATGGCAAGTTTTCAAAAGTTGATTGGTCACTGTAGCACTGCATACGCAAAACAATTCATGCAATTTAATAAATAAGGTAAGGTTTGACCAAGGGCAACGTGGCGTTTTCATGGTAATCTACTTTGACATTCAATGTTATTTACAGTCTTCGGACATTCAATATTATTTATATTCGAAATCTAAATAAAGCAAAATTTGGATAAAGGTGAAAATATTATCTTCGGACATTCAATATTATTTATATTCGAAATCTAATAGTGAAGTACCATTTGATATGTAGTGTCCAATCACCCTTCTCCGTGTAATATTTTTTTTAAAGGAGAAATTATTACATTTGTGGATTTTCGCACTAAAGTGGTGCAATGATTCAGTCCACGTTAACATTAAAGACTAATTAATGGAGCGAATTCCGGAAGCAGTACTTTGTGAAATGCATATGGACCTCAAAGTTAAATTTAATTTTAAGAAGTCACGCACGTATATACCTTGCATTTGTTTTAATTTTATTTTGCTGGCAATCAAAGTATGGAATTTTAAAATGTCAAAAGTGAATGAATTTCTTGCCTTTTCAGTCCGAGTAAATATTAATTTGCACAATTGTTTCGTGTTTTGATCCAGCACCATCTGATTGAACGATTGAAATAGAATTCAATGAACATGAATTTATCAGGATCATTCAATTAGAATAAGATGACAGAGTTCGAAGATTGTTTGATCAATACAATTAATGGAACTTTCAAATGGCTTGAAATTATTTAATCAAATTTGTGGTGATTGATATTTTGATATGTATTGGTTGATTTTGCTAGTGAGATATATTGATAAGATTTAATTTGTTCGTTGGGCTTTTAGCTTCCATCTGTTAATTATACATATTTTCATTTTTTTTTCTTGTCGAATGATTAGATTATTACAAAGAATATCGAAATTTAATCCATCTATATTTTTTTCTTATTAATAACAAAAAGCAATCTTGTAATTGACGGTTATCAAAATTAAAAGATGTAAGATTAAATTGGGAGGTCAATTATCAGTATTTTATGAAGTGAGAAAGGAAAAAAAGATAAATAAAGTACAAGTTGGTCCACGGATAAAATAGTAGTTTGAGTTGGAACATCTAAGCCATATTTGCTCTACACTCCAAGTCATTATCTGTCTTAAACATGACTAAATTAAGACTAGTTACAAGGATTCAAAAGATGTTTCCCAATCCAGGCCTGATAAGGTATTATAGAAACCAAAACTAGATTGAGGAATGTCATGATGTTTCACTCAACAAAAATAAAAAATAAAGCGAAAGAAAAGAAAAAGAAAAAGAAAAATTGATGAGTTGACAGTAAAACAGAGAAAGAAATCTGGAGAGAAAAGAAGATATGATATGTTAGCTTATTCTCATTTGTGGTGACTTGATAAGTAATAAAGGAAAAGGTATTTGTATTTTTTAGTGTATCTATTCCATTGTAGAAAAGGTGGTATTTATAAAAGTATTCTAAGATTTAGAATATGAAAGAAAATAAATAAAGAGTGGAAATTACGTCTAGACATCAGCATATGGAATCGGTGTTAATTACANACCACATCAGGGCAATTAATGTCATTGATTCATTTCCCGTTTAACATCCGGGCAATTAATGTCATTGATTTATTTCTGATTTAACATCCCACTCAAGCTCACGATGGTATGGTAGATGTCATCTTGAGTTTGCTCAATAGATCTTGAAATCGTGTGGGATGATGAGTATTGGTGAGGATATCAGCTGTTTGGTTAGCAAAGGAGACATGAATTAAACGTATGGTGCCTTAAGTAGCATGATGACAAATAAAGTGACAAAAAAATTTCAATATATTTAGTATGCTCATGAAAAACATCTTTATAAGAAAACTGTACAACACTTCTATTATCACAATGAAGCTTAGTAGCAGAAGATTGTTGGAAACTCATATCAGATAATAACCATCGTAGCCAAAGTAACTTAGATGTGACATCAACTAAAGCACAATTCTCAGCTTCTGTGTTGGAACGAGTAATGACTGTTTGCTTTTTGCTACACTAAGAAATAAGAGAATCTCATAAGAAGAAGCATTAATTAGTAGTGGAATGACAATCTGTGGGATCACCAGCCCAATCGGCATCAGAGTAGCTGGATATCACCAAAGAGGAGTGAGTAGAAAAATGTTGACCAAGAAAGAGGGTGTCTTTAGTATATCGAAGTATATGAAGAACTGCAGAAAAATAGGATGAGCGAGGGGCGGACATGAAATGACTGACTAAGTGAACAACATATGAGATATCAGGTCGAGTAACAGTGAGATAACAAGACTACCCACAAGTTATCGATATAGAGTAGGGTCATCAAGAGGAGTGCCATCGAGAGGAGTAACTTTGCAATTGAGTTCCAAGGGGGTTGATATAGTTTTAGTATCTGTAATGCCCGCTCGAGAAAGTAGATCAAATGCATACTTAGCTTAAGAAAGATAATAACCTTAAGAATTATGAGAAACTTCAATCCCCAAAAAATAACTGAGATTGTCAAGGTCCTTCATTTCAAAACGTTGACTGAAAAGATGTTGTAACTCGGAGATACCAGATAAGCTGTTACCTTCTATTATCATATCATCAACATAAAGTAGCAAAAGTACAATACCACGGTCAGCTTGATAAATGAACAGTGTTGAATCATGTGGGCTAGAGATAAAGCCTAGTTGAGCAAGAGTAGAAGTAAATTTTACAAACCAGGCTCGAGGAGCTTGTTTTAATCTATACAACGCTCGTCAGAGCTTAGAGACTTTATGAGGAGAATGATAACTAGGGGGAGGTTGCATATACACCTCTTCTGCCAAATCACCATAGAGGAAAGCATGTTTTACATCCATCTGGGAAGCTTCCATTTATGAACTACAGCAATAGCTAATAGACTACGGATTGATGTAAATCGAGCAACAGGAGCAAAATTTTCTTCATAATCTATCCCATATTCTTGAGTATAACCTTTGGCTACTAAGCGAGCTTTGTAGTGCTCAACAAACCCATCTGAATGAGCCTTGATATTATAAATCCATTTACAACCAAGAGGAGACTTATGAGGAGGAAGATCGAATAAGTCCCAAGTAAAGTTTTCTCCAAAGCTTGAAGCTCTTCCGATAAAGCTTGCTGCCAAAGAGTGTCAGTACTTAACTCACGATAAGAACGAGGCTCATGAAGGGTTACAATAGCAAAATAATAATGGAAATTAGTAAGGGAACGAGGAGTTTCTCTTACTCGGGTAGAACGACAAAGAGTGGTGTCAAGGGTAAGTAGAGGTGTAGGTGCAGGATCAGTAGCTGAAGCAGACTCAATAAGAGCAGGTGTGGAAGGCCTAATATTGAGCGTATCAGAATTCTCTATGTTGGGATTTGGAAACAACTCAATTGATGAGTCAGTTCACAACAAAGAGTCAATATTGACAGGGTGGTGAAATTTAGAAAGGGATGAGAACATGATATTTCCCATAAGCTAACTGACCAAAGGAAAATATGTTGAGATTTTCATACCTATTTTACACTATTTTTTATCATATTGCACTTTAAAGAAAAGTATTTTTGATGTTTTGTTGCAGGAATGATGAATTAGGGTCATTGGAGCTTGCACTTTAAAGAAAGGTATTTTTGATGTTTTGTTGTAGGAATGATGAATTAGGGTCATTGTAGCAAAAAGATGCAAAAAGGAGTGAATTTGGAACGAAAAGTACCCGAATATAAAGATTTGAATTAGGGCATCGACGGCGAGCCCAACGGCACCGACGGTAAACTTTTCCCGAGACTCCAAAATTAATCCACTTAGAAGGCTAGCCCACGACGCCCTCAAGGCCGCCGACGGCGAGCTCGGCGTTTATCTCCAACTAGGCATTGGATGAGGACGAATTTTGGAAGGGTGCTTATGCAACTTTTGGGAAAACTCATCCACAACTTTAAAAGAAGAATTTGGTCAAAAATTGAGAGGGTCCTAGATGTTAAAAAGGTTGTTAAGGTTAGAGTGTTTCCATTAGTGTATAGAGAATTTACTAAAGTAACTAATTTCTGAGGAATTCTTCGAGAGATTGTAAGAATGGAGGAAAAGTGAGAGAATTCTTCTTCCTTACCATTTCGAAGTGGAATTCTGTGTGCTGTAAAGAAATGAAGAGATTCAGAGGAACTTCGAGGAGTTTAATTGGGGAGAAATTTGAGATAAGTTTATTTATTATGTAGTTGTATGACTTTGCTTTTATTAATGAATTCCAAGTTTTGTTGTGATTTCACCATAAGATCTGAGTAGTTTTTTCTGTCTTTCTCCTTGTCTTGAGATTTGTGAAATGCTAATTTGAATTGGTTGAGCCATGAAAATGTTAAAGAAATTGTGATAATCTTTTCACTTTGATCTTAATTTACTTTTNTATTATAGAAACCAAAACTAGATTGAGGAATGTCATGATGTTTCACTCAACAAAAATAAAAAATAAAGCGAAGGAAAAGAAAAAGAAAAATTGATGAGTTGACAGTAAAACAGAGATAAAGAAATCTGGAGAGAAAAGAAGATATGATATGTTGGCTTATTCTCATTTGTGGTGACTTGATAAGTAATAAAGGAAAAGGTATTTGTATTTATTAGTGTATCTATTCCATTGTACAAAGGGTGGTATTTATACAAGTATTCTAAGATTTAGAATATGAAAACAAATAAATAAAGAGTGGAAATTAAGCCTAGACATCAGTATATGGAATCAGTGCTAATTACACCATATCAGAGCAATAAATTCCATTTGATTTATTTCGTAGCACCCCCTCCCCCTCAAGCTCATGATGGTATGGTGGATGTCATCTTGAGTTTGCTCAGTAGATCTTGAAATCGTGTGGGAGGATGAGTATTGGTGAGGATATCAGTTGTTTGGTTAACAGAGGAGACAAGAATTAAATGTATGGTGTCCTAAGTAACATGATGACAAATAAAGTGACAGTCAATTTCAATATGTTTAGTACTCTCATGAAAAACATCTTTATGAGAGAACTGTACAACACTTCTATTATCACAATGAAGCTTAGTAGCAGAAGATTATTGGAAACTCATATAAGATAATAACCATCGTAGCCAAAGTAACTTAGATGTGGCATCAGTTAGAGCACAATTCTCATATTCTGTGTTGGAACGAGCAACGACTGTTTGTTTTTTGCTACACCAAAAAAGAAGAGAATCTCCTAAGAAGAAGCATTAACCAGTAGTGGAACGACGATCTGTGGGATCACCAGCCCAATTGGCATTAAAATAGCTGGATATCACCAAAGAGGAGTGAGCAGAAAAATGTAGACCATGAAAGAGTGTGCCTTTAATATATCGAAGTATCCGAAAAAACTACAGAAAAATGGGATGAGAGAGGGGCGGACATGAAATGACTGACTAAGTGAACAACATATGAGATATCAGGTCGAGTAACAGTGAGATAACAAGACTTCCCACAAGTTATCGATATAGAATAGGACATCAAGAGGAGTGTCATCGAGAGGAGTAAGTTTGCAATTGAGTTCCAAGGGGGTTGATATAGTTTTAGTATCTGTAATGCCCGCTCAAGAAAGTAGATTAGATGCATTCTTAGATTGAGAAAGATAATAACCTTCAGAATTATGAGAAACTTCATTCCCCAAAAAATAACTGAGATTGTCAAGGTCCTTCTTTTCAAAATGTTGACTGAGAAAATGTTGAAATTCAGAGATACCAGATATGTTATTACCTCTTATTATCATATCATCAACATAAACTAGCAGAAGTACAATACCATGGTTAGTTTGACAAACGAACAGTGCTGAGTCATGTGGGCTAGAGATAAATCCTTGTTGAGCAAGAGTAGAACTAAATTTTGTAAACCAGGCTAGAGGAGCTTCTTTTAATCCATACAAGGCTCGTCGGAGATTGCAGACTTTATGAGGAGAATGATAACCAGGGGGAGGTTGCAAATACACCTCTTCTACCAAATCACCATAGAGGAAAGCATTTTTTTACATCCATTTGGGATGCTTCCATTTATGAACTGCAGCAATAGCTAATAGACTACATATTGATTTTAATCGAACACAGGAGCAAAAGTTTCTTCATAATCTATCCCATATTCTTGAGTATAACCTTTGGCTACTAAGTGAGCTTTGTAGTGCTCAACGAACCCATCTGAACGAGCCTTGATATTATAAATCCATTTACAACCAATAGGAGACTTATGAGGAGGAAGATCGACTAGGTCCCAAGTATGAATTTTCTCCAAAGCCTGAAGCTCTTCCGACATAGCTTGCAGCCAAAGAGTGTTAGTACTTGCCTCACAATAAGAACGAGGCTCATGAAGGGTTACAATAGCAGAATAACAATGGAAATTAGTAAGGGAACGAGGAGTTTCTCTTACTCGGGTAGAACGACGAAGAGTGGTGTCAAGGGTAAGTGGAGGTGTATGTGCAGAATTAGTAGCTGGAGCAGACTCAATAAGAGCAGGTTTGGAAGACTTAATATTGAGCGTATCAGAATTCTTTGTGTTAAGATTTGGAAACAACTCAATTGATGAGTCAGTTCACAACATAAAGTCAATATTGATAGGGTGGTGAAATTTAAAAAGGGAGGAGAACATGGTATTTCCCAGAAGCTAACATGACGTGATATGCAAAGTTTGTTTGTAGTAGGACCCCAACAACGATACCCTTTGTGTTCAATTTCATACCCAAGAAAACAACATAAACACAAATGTGGTTCTAATTTCATACGTTCATGAGGTTGTAAAAGAACAAAACAAGAAAAAAAAACTGGTTTAAGTAGGGAATAGTCAGGATGCTTCCCAAACATATATTCAAAAAGGGATAAATTTTGGAGAACTAAGGTAGGGACTTGATTAATGCTGTAGACTACAGTATAAGCTGCTTCACCCCAAAACTTTTTTAGACAAGAGGCAAAAAGAAGAAGGGCACAAACAGAATCAAGAATATGACGGTGTTTCCATTCAACTCATCCATTTTGTTAGGAAGTGCGAGGACAAGAGCGTTAAACCAAAGTACCTTATTGATTGAGAAATTAGAGTAGGGAAGATTCTCAATATTCCATACCATTGTCTGTTCGAATAATTTTTAATAGTAGAAGTTAATTGAGTTTTAATCATATAAGCAAATGAAGTGTAATTTTTTGGCAATCCAGATCGATTTTTCAAAAAATAAATCCATGTAAAATGAGAATAATCATCAATAAATAACACAAAATAACGAAAGCCATTTATTGATGGAATGGGGGTAGGACCCAAGATGTCTGAATGAATTAAACCAAAACGATTTTCTGAAATTGAATTACTAAAATTAAAAGATAACTGTGGTTGCTTTGCAAGTTGACAGTGTAAACAATTAAGTGACTTAAACCTTGTAGATCTTAACAAGCCACGTGAAATTAAAGGTTGAATTTTACTGGTTGAGGCATGACCAAGACGAAGATGTCATTGGTGAATAGAGGAGTTGGTAGTTGTACGACAGACAAAAATTTCTGGAGATGATGCAGAGATACAAGCTCAAATAATCGACCAACCTTGCGACCTGTCCCAAAAATCTGTCCCGTTTGTGGATCCTCTACCTGACAACATGAATGGGAAATGTTAACATTTATCTCTTATTCACATAACTGACCAACAGAGATAACATTGAGGGCTAAGTTAAGGAAACAGTAGGTTTCAGGATGACTAAGATAGGAGGTAGATACTTGACTAGTGTGAGTGATGTCATTTTGCTACCATTGATAGTGTGAATCGGTGGCAAAAAAAAAATCATTGATGTGGTAGACAACAATTTAACATTATTAGTCATATGGTTACAACAGACAGAGTCAAAAAGCTAATGAGGGTTACCCGGAGTGACATACATGATTGTAGATGAATTGGAAGAGATAACCTGTTTAAATAGTGCTTCAATATCAGTCATAGTGATAGCAGTAGAACTGTCTATAGTAGCAGCAGAGACAGAAGTAACGCCAGGCTTTGAGATGGTCTTGGGTTTAGAGACCCCACCTTTTGGTCGTGAAAGGTGAGTCAGGCAATTTCTTAAGAATCTGATCATGAGTATGACAATATCTGCATTTGTTAGTCGGACAGTTAGCAAAAATATGACCAGTTTATTTGCAACTCGAGAAGAGCTACCTCCACCTCAGCCAGCGGAAGAAATACATAACCAAGTAAAGATTTGAGGATCTTAAAAAATGGATTACAACGTGCTAGGTCATCTTAGGTAGCTACCGACCAACTTAAGTATCTACGACGCTCTAATCCTATCAAAGGAGATGAGAGAGTCTCTAGTTACAACTTTGCTCGACCCAGAGACGTGCTTAGCTCAGTTGACCAGCACATCCTTCGATGAAGTTTGCTCATTGAAAGAACAATCTGGGCTAACCTTCATAGATGAAGACCTGCTGCTCGGTACCATTGACTGTAATCGTCCACTCTATAACTCTATTAACATCGGCAGATTCGTGTTGTCCAGAGTTTTGGTGAATCCTGGAGCATCCCTCAACTTGATGAGCCTACGGACATTGGCCTATCTAGACATTGAAGCTCAGGAGCTTACGACTGATAAAATGATGCTAAGAGGATTCAACCAAAAGGGAGAGAGAGCTCTTGGATCAATTACATTACTAATGAAGGTTGGAGAATTAATAACGACCGGTGAGTTTCATATCATCGATGTCGAGACCTCTTTCAATGCTCTACTTGGTCGACCGTGGATTCACGAGTACAACATGGTTCCATTGCCTCTACACCAGTGCATTAAGTACTACAAGGAAGGACAAGAACATTGCATCAAGGGAGATTTACAACCGTTTTCAGTTCATGAAGTTGGCATTCATGAGGATGCCACCTACTATGCACCTCCAAAGAAAACTGTCTTCTCTCGTGAAATTGTGACAAATAAAAGTAAAGATTTAGAAGAATTACAATGACAAGACCATTCAACTCCACTTCAACAATCTTCCACCACACTCTTGCAACGAGTTTGTGGGGGTTCTTTTAGTTTGCGCACCCAAGGTCGAGGCCCGGGACGTAGACGAGAAAAGACAAATTTAATTGTTGAACGGACTAGGCCAAACATCAGCATTGATGATGAAGAAAGTTTTGAAGATGAGATAATAATAACAAAACAGAAGAAACCTCAGTTCAAGATATCTTTAGAAGACATGGAGAAAAGCGAAAATGAGACAATGTATGATCGGATAAACCACTATGTGAACACCTTGACCATTACTCCGATTCTCCTTCAACAGGTCGAGAGTTTAAAGGTCATGGAGATCTGTAGTGCTGGTTCAAAGCCGATCAAAGTTTATCGTGCTTTTGCTTCTACTAATCTTGAAAATCAAGTAAATTTGGATGAGAATCCTAATGACTTAATGGAATTACCTTTTGGTTACTTTTTGCCTTGTGTACAAAAATTAATTTGTCAGGGACATTTGCCAAAAGATAAATTACAACTTTTTGAAAAATTATGGAATGTTAAAAGTCAAACTCCTAACTCGAAAGAGTGTCTCGGATTTCATACAGTTGGACTAGTGTGATTCATAATGTTTCATGATTTTCACTAATAAATCGGAAGAGGATTGCTTCGATATAGAGGATGACTCTATTGATCAGCTAATAGAAAATGCTCCACCAGAATTTGAGGAAGAAATCAAGTCAACTGTCAATGAATTGCAGGAGATTAACCTCAAGAAGGAAGAGCAGCCCCGACGTACATTTATAAGTTCTCTACTCAATAATGAAGAATATTTAGTATTGAGCAAACTGTTAACAAAATTTGAAGATTGCTTCGCATGGAGTTATGATGAAATGCTAGGACTGTCAGCAAAGGTTTTAGTTCATAAACTCGAAGTGGACAAAGATATGACCCCAGTAAAACAAGCTCCCAGAATAATGTGCCTAGAAATAGAGCAATAATTCATTGCCGAGGTGAAGAAATTAACAGATGCTAACTTTGTGAAAAAATAGCAATACCCCACATGGTTAGCTAACATTGTACCTGTTAAGAAGAAAAATGAACAAATTCGTGCATGTGATGACTTCAGAAATCTGAACAAAGCGTGTCCAAAATATGAATTTCTACTACCAATACAGAAATGATGATGGATATCGCTTCGACACATGAAATTTTCTCCTTCATGAATGGATCATCGGGATACAACCAAATCAAGATGGCTTCAAAAGATGCAGCACTTACAGCCATCATGACACCTATTGAGATTTTCTGCTACATAGTGATGCCATTTGGGTTGAAGAATGTCAGAGCAACATATCAACGAGCTATGACAAGGATCTTTGATAACCTCATTAACAACCAAGTGGAATGCTACATGGATGACTTGGTCATCAAAAGTAAATAGAAAATAGACCATTTGTACGATTTAAGGATCGTATTTGAACGATTATGACTGTACGACCTTAAGATGAATCCCTTAAAATGCGCCTTTGGCGTTACCTCCGAGAAATTTCTAGGATTCGTTTTCCGTCATCGAGGAATCGAGATCAACCTGGATAAGATTAAAGCTATCTTGGAAATACCTCCTCCCAAAACTTTGAAACAACTACATTCCATCCAAGGAAGCTTGGCATATCTGAGAAGCTTTATTTTTAATCTCTCAGGTAGGTGTGAGCCCTTCTCGACATTAATTATAAAAGATGCCAAATTCATTTGGGAAGAAAAATATCAGTGAGCATTTGAGGACATCAAACAGTATTTAATGACACCTCCTATTTTGGTAACCCCTATCCCGGGAAAACCGTTGATACTTTATACCGTGACCTTAGATGACTCTCTTGCAACCCTTTTAGCCGAAGTCAATGGTGAGGGTAAGGAAAACACACTCTACTACTTGAGTGAACATCTAATATTGATGGAGATAAGGTATCCATCAATTAAGAATCATTGTCTAGCAATAATTTTCATCCCCCAGAATTTTAGACATTACATGCTTTCTCATAAGATTACCTAATTTTAAAAATTAATCTGTTGCAATATTTGATGGCCCGACCAACACTCTCTAGAAATCTAATCAGATGGCTGATGATTTTGTTGCAATTTGATATAACTTTTGTTCCCCTTCACGCTATTAAGGGACATATTTTAGCAGAGTTTCTTGCTGCACACCCACTTCCAGCTGGGTCCCCTCTTAATGAAGAAATACCAGACAAACAAGTATTACAAATGAAATTCTTCAGTGTGCAACGCTAGGAGATGTACTTCAACAGAGCTTCGTCAGCAGGAAAAGACAAAGGACCGGGCACAGTTATACCAGCCAAAGCAGAAATTGGTTTGATCTTTATCACGCCGAATAAGGGTATGCTGAGATTCTCGTACCACCTAACAAAGTTGTGTATCAACAATGAAGTAGAGTATGAAGCCTTAATTACTGGGTTTGAATTAGCAATCTCGATGGATATAACAGATATTGTTATCTTTGGTGACTCATAACTCGTCATCCAACAAGTCGCTGGATGATACAAGATTTTGAAACTAAGGTTAGTAGATTACCATCAGTATACAATGAAGCTACTGGAGCAGATTTTCAATGTGACTTTCTACTGGATTCCTTGGGGAGATAATGCCCATGCTAACACTTTAGCAAAACTTGTAAAAGAATTAGCATGTCCCCCGGAGGATTTCATTGACATCACCGTACAAGGAAGATAGGTTTTGTCTCGAATCGACCTTAAAAATTTACACAAGCTTGAAAAAGAAGAAGAAACGATGATTGCGGTTGCTGATATCAATGAAGACTGACGTAACTCATTAATAGAATATTTATAAATAGGAAAATTGCTAGAGGACAAATCAGCAACATACCACATCACAAGAAGGGCCATGTCATATGCTCTAGTGGGTGATGTGCACTACAGAAGATCATTCGATCAGATTTGGCTGCAATGTCTGAGCAAAGCAGAAGCACAGAATATTGTCAAAGAAGTACATGTCAGATTATGTGGTGTTCACAATTCAAGGGCAAAGATGAAAGTGAAGATTAAGCGACACTGATATTATTGGCCAACGATTATGTCCAAATGCATGGATACAGCTAGAAGGTGTCACCAGTGCCAAGTGCATGGGGTGGTCTTGCACCAACTTCCAAATGTGCTGCACCCAACAGTTGCCTCGTAGCCATTTGAGTGTTTGGGCATGGACATAATAGGTCTGATAGACCCTTCGTCTTCCAAAGGACACAAATTTATACTGGTTGCTACAAATTACTTTTCCAAATAGGCAGAGGCAGTGTCATTATGAGAGGTTACAACACAACACGTCCTTCAGTTCTTCAAAAGCCAAATTGTCTATCATTTTGGAGTTTCACGCAGAATAATCTCTGATAATGAGACAGCCTTCAAAAGTAAAAAAATCAATAGTTTCGTCAAATGACACGGGATAGATTGGAGGTACTCTACAATTTACTATCCCATAGAAAATGACTTAGCCGAAGCCTTCAACAAGATGCTGGTCAAAATTTTGAAGAAGACACTGGATGAAAATAAAAGAGATTGGAATAACAAATTGCTAGAACCTTTGTGGCCTTACCAGAAGACGTTCAAAACTCCCACTCAGTATACACCTTACATTCTCGTGTACGGGTCCGAGGTCGTACTACCGCTAGAAGTCCAGACGCTGTCACTCAGAGTCGTTGTAGCCAATCAACTTACAATAGAAGAAAGTGCAAAACTCATACTTGAAGAATTGGAAAGTCTTGAAGGAAAACAACTAGAAGCAAAACAACATTTGGAACTTTACCAGGCAAAAATGGTACAAGCTCATGACAAATTGGTCCATCCAAGGACGTTCAAATTTAATGATCTTGTTCTTGTTCTCAAAAGGCCTATTCTTGCACCCCACAAGATAGGTGGAAAATTCCTGCCAACTTGGGAAGGATCATTTGTCGTAGAAAAGGTCTACATAAGAGGAGCCTACTAGCTAGTAGATTTTCGAGGTGAAAGACCCATGTTGCTGATCAATAATGATACTTGAAGACATACTACGCAACTTGACATTGCTTAAACTAAAATTTTGAAATTTTGATTGTTCTGGGGTTATTTATTTGACCAAACGTCTGTGACCGGATCCAAAATTTTGTAATAAAATTAACCTCAACAAAACGAAAACTTTTGAAGTTACATGCTTCAATTCTCTCTTCTTTACCTTTAAAAGTTTGATATTTTGCTAAATTTTATATATATATATATATATATATATATATAATGAATAGTTTAAAATCTAATGATAAATTAAAATTTTAAGATCTAATTAAGTTTAGAAGCTTAATTAAGTTTCTCTGATTACAAACATATTACATGCATTGCAGGAAAGTCACTTGATATAAAATGCAAATGAAAATGTCTAAATAATTAGGTTATAATTCATGCGAAAGAAAAATAAAACTAATAGAGGTTAATATAGGCTAACTTGTTATTATAGAAGCATTT